>DWUN01002469.1:0-13819 GCA_018249975.1 Passova gellias | reverse complement strand
ATGCACCGGGCACACATCCAGACTCTAAGTCACTACTAGAAATTCTAAATTAGAAAAATCCAGCAGTACCCAACCCGATATTTGAACCCAGGACCCCCCGATTGGCAGTCGCGCTAGCAACCGCACGACCAACGAGGCAGTCAATATTTACAGAAAAATAACCAATAAAGAAAAACATATTAGATTTACGTCTTAACAACAATAATTAAGCAATGACCAATTAATTAGCAATAGATCATAAAACAACGTCTGACAATGAAGACAAAATCTGTATTTCGAACATTGATTCAAGACCCAGCCTTCGTATTATTTCTGTTACTGCTATTATTAATCATCCGCGCTCAACTTCAACGGGACACATACGATTACATGTTACCTAAGAACATTTTGGTATTAATACACGCTGATATTCAATGTCCCGTAAAACCATTAGCCAACATGTCTAATTACCATCCACGAATGATACCTTCAATCATGCGGTCCGGATAATAACTCCCGGTCAATTTAAACCGGACAGCAGCTACTTTGTGAACAAATTGGCCGAGACGCTCGATGTCGTTTCGTGGCAGCTTTATTTATAAAAGATCTATTTATTCAGCTGTTGCTCTGACCTGGATATGTGGTCGTATCGTGTCGTTTGGGCCGCGTGTTTGTTTTGTTACGGCAATCGGTGCCTGGATCTCTTTTGGCGAAATCCCAATTAGAGTCGTGATCCTTTAGGACTTCTAATAAGCCCTTATTTAACGTTAAAAAGAGGCATTTTCCTTCTGTGGTCACATGTATTATTTTATTATACAATTTGGTTTACAATATTATGGGTGATTACTTGTCATATCAATCTTTTACGAGTACCACACGGGCCTGTAAATTAGCGAGTGACGGAGTATCATTACCTTACCTTCACAGCTAGAATAAAGTAATATTACAACTAATACTAATAAGACTATTGTGGAGAGAACTAAGACCATTGTCTAATTGCTTAAGTAAATGTAACTTGGTCGTGATAACACGCGAGAAATTAAGTATAAATGAATTTTTACAATGAAATGCCAATATTCGACTATAATTACAAAACAATTTCGAAATTGCAAACAAGTCTATAAAATTTCACGTTAGTTAACTACACATGTTCGTAAAAAACATATTTCGTTAAAACATTCATGACCTCGATGCAAAATTTTTCGTTAAAAAGTATCATAAGTTCCCACTCATATATTTACAATAAAGAAGAATCAGATTAAATGTATTGTAGGGAAAATTCATTCGAACAAAGAATTCTTTTCTGTCAAATACGCCTACCTTTTGCGACTCTACTATTTTTTCTTCGTTTATTCCTACTACCTACTACATACATTACGGTTTATCGAAGTGGGCATGACAGTCTACTCAACGTGGTCTGCTCGTTCGGTGTCTACATTTGCAACATTATACATATATTATATATTTTCCATTATGTATATATTTGCAATATTCTCCAATACACATTGCTTTAAACATCTTACGTCGATGAAATAAAATTAATTATTAGGAATATAAAGATATTTTATAATTACATCCAACAACCGTCTTCTTAAATAGATATGCAAATTTGCATAAGTTTTTGAATACGATTAAAACTAAACTTTTTCGTTTCTGCCTGTTACATGTTACAATGATAAATATTAATAACGAGAATAGGTTATCATTAATTAATCCTTATAAGTGATGTTAGGTCAACTTAGCATTTTTTTGTTCGATTTCACGGTAGAAATACTTTTTATTTAAAGAAATAAATATGTATCCAAGTAGGCTAGATCTATGGTACCACGGAAACAATTAGCAATTATAAAAAACAATAAATCATTTTTGTATAATAATGAAGACGTACGTTATATGTTTATAACAATTATGTATATATATAACACAATATAATATAGCATAGTGTAGTGTGTAAGAGTTTGCATTTAGTATAGATTTGATGAACGCATCCCTTTGTATGACTTTTAAAATCAGTCCCGATATCACTCTTCAGGCCGGTCTCTGTCATGGACACCCTAAAACGCGTTAGGCACTAGACTTATCCAGCGGACTCATAGCGTATGTACAGGAGAGCTCACAAATACAATATAGACAGAGACAGATATAGCGTGTCAGTGGAATGTGTCATAATTAATTAATGTCATTGAACGGACATAAACCTTCCACTCGATAAATTCCGTAAATCGTAATACCTTCCTACGAGTCACGAGTCGAGTGTTGAGACATTAAATATTTATAATGATTTCAGGTTTTCCACGTAAAAGAAACCCGTCGCTTTAATACGACACCAAATTCAGACGCGAGATCAATAGCGTAGTAAATTTTTAAAACATCACTTTTTACTTCGTCACTGCTGCCGTTCGGGTAGTATAGGACTGTAGAAGAAAACATGTTTCATTTTATAGTCACTAAATTGCAATAGCAATTGACTCTACTATTTGTATAGGCTGTAGGTATCATCAATTCGGTATGCATGCAACATTTTATACGCAAATTCATAAATCTATTGAGTAATGTTTGGAAACAAACATTTAGTAAGTACAAGTGGCGCCCTCATTTCAATCGTCATTTAACGGTAGGTTACTCGCTATTTAAATTTAGAACGCACGAGTTATCGTAGCAAAACCATAGATGCCAATGATTTCGTAACTATTATATTTGTAACATTCAGTAATGTATAGGTTTCTTTAATAAACATCTGATTCAGCGGAAAACAGCGATTCCTCATCAAGCGACTTTTTTCGACCTCAATGAGATAATGACTTTCGAGTGTAATGTTACATTATACTGTCGAGTGATACGTGTTTACATTCTTAATTGATACCAAAGACCCTCGGTGGCGTGTTAATAAATCGTTAAACGTGACACTGATATGTGCAGAAGCTTTTTGTTATTGTGCGAAGTGCTTTTTGTTTGCTTCAAACATTATGGGCCGTATATGACAAAAAACAACGGAAACTATGACGTTTTAAATTGAACACTCTTTTATGATCTATTGTATGCCTAATACCATGGCACGTGTCCCCTGTATCTCCTGCATCGTCTTCAAATATTCTGAAGCTTGCAGTTATTTAAGTGAGCAAACAAAACGAAACTAAGTATTCAACAAACGTAGTGGGTGTTTAGTGTTTTAGTGTTTTTTTTTGTTTTTTTTTTTTGGTGTTTTTTTTTGTTTTTTTTTTACCCATGTTTGGTGTATCGACGTGGTGCGATTGTTTTTACTATCGCTACCATTCTTCCCGGTGTGCCGCAAACAGCGCACTGGGCCCTGCGTTAATGCACGTAGCACTGCGCTCGATGCGGCCGTCAGAAAAACTCACACCCTATTATCACACCTTAATGGATTCCCGCGGCAAATCGATTCACCGCTTATGATTGCCCGGTAATCGCTACCGATATTTTCTATGACTTATCTGTTACAAACTTACCGGGTGTATTGCAGAAAAAGTTGCTCGGAAATTGATATTGGTTTTGCACTTGCGTACCATATTGTCGTTAAGATTGTTAGTTTAACCGGCGATATCTGTGGTGACCACTACCGATGCGTATTCGGGCATATCTTCTAGTTTCCAGGTATTCGATTTAATCTCATCTTTTTGAGATACAGCCCCTATCTCAGTTCCTGATTGTTTCGTCACAAGCTGCCGTTCACTCACTTGATTGTTTTGAGTTTCTTTCGCAAAATATAAGACATATAAGGGTTGTGTTGAAATGTTTGTGTATTTAATCATACTTTATTGAATCTTAAATTGTTATTAAACTATGTTTAGCTAATGTTCTTCTTACATAAAACCATAATACGTGCACCAAAAAACGTATGCTATTACAAACTTAATGTAAATTTGCGCAAAATCAATTTGCTTTTCATAATCGCCTGGAAACTCCCTAACTTACAGGTAACTAACGTGTGCTAATAATTATTGAGTCTGTGTCTATGGTATAAGTTTTAAAGTTGTAATATACAATTGATTATATTTATTATTTTAATAGAGCGTTTTGTAATGATATATGTTTTTAGGGAGTTTCTCACCGAAGTATTAGAGTAGAGATATTTTTCTATCGGATCAGAAATCTTTTCAATGTAAAAAAAACGAAAATCAAGACGTGAAACATTTTGAAGCATTTAACGATAGACTAAAATAACGTCTCGTAGTCACGATAACAGTCGCGAATGAAGAAAACATTGGACATTTGCATTAAAATGTCTTTAGCCGGGTTTAAATACCGAGCAATAAACCATTTGGCAGCATTTCAACGTCTGTTGAAATATCGCCAAATCTGAAAGTGTTCTTACAGTAATACATCCGCTCAGCTCAACGCATACTACATGGGTTTAAAACTTAAACGCTCATAATATCGTACTAACTTAGGAAACTGCTTCCTCGCTGAGCCGCTACAGCTCCTGTTACTTGCGTACGTCATGGTATATTAGTATGTTTAAAGATAGTCTTTGAACACTATGAATATACTGCAGAAACTGTAGAATTATAATGTACCCATTTCCTTGATTGTTACTTTACATAACTTTTACTTACCTATCATATAACTACTTGCATGGTTCACAAAGGTGTATGCAACACACGGTAAACATAATTAAATGTACAGTGTTAAAATGACTTGTTCGTTTGCTTTAAAATTCCGTTTAACGACTTGCGATGTAAAGGCTAGTAGTGTCATAATAAAGTTCCCAACATTGCGTATAAAAGCTACTACTAACTGCGTATTAGAGCCGTAACGAACCAGCGGTGACGTCAACGACGCAATGACAATGACGTGGGGGCATTTAAATTGCACGAAACGGTACTACAATGAAATGCTAAGTCATAGAGCGTTCACGGCTAGCGCGACGGGGTACGTAATTGAAAACAACGAGTTGCATATTCATGTAACGCGAATAATAATGCCCGTGTATCCTGCAGCGTCACCTGCACACCCAATTCTATATCCGCAGTGTGTCTGCCCTCAAATGTTTGAAGGATAACCAGACTGACGTTTTAACATATGCAGATAGGTATAACGAAAACGTCGTGACGTTACGTAGAGTTATTCTCGTGGTTGACGTAAAATGTTGCGTAGCCACCGAAATTGGCTCGTAGGAGTAAAATTCGCGAACAGTGCACGATTTAATTGTACGCTTTTATTCCGGTCACGCAATTGCACCGCGTTTCGGCTTCGGCGGACCACCTGACACGCGCAGACGACATATTACACGCGGACGAATTAAAAACCTGCCGGTTGGTGCGCGACTGTGATATTAAATTTATTTAGGGCCCACTCCATGTCAACGCTATTTACCTAAGGAATATTTTCGAGAAGGTCTCGCTTATATTTATGCGGCGCCGTAGCGGGCTGTTTATTGAAATATATCATTGTTAATTCTCTAAACGACAGGCGAGGGGACGAGATCTGAATGACGCTCTATGAATGCAGCATTAATAAGAGTATTTATTGAAATAACAATGTTTATTTTTAAGCGTATTTTACCATTCAATGTTCAGTCGTGTGCAGTGTTAAAAATAATAGATGACCGAACGGCCGGGTACGGGCTATGGGAAAAAAACAATTTACACGTAGGCGAGCGTGGTTTACGCGGAGCTGATAATGTTGGTATAGGTCGAAAAAATCGAGATGGTCCCCAGATAAGGCGACCAGATAACGTGACGGAAACGTGACTTAAATGAAGGCGTAAGTCAGAAAAAACACTTTAGAGGCAACAACACAATCTGTCGTAGTTATTTATGTTATGTACCTGAACGGGATAAAAATATGGAATCGTGTGAGTAGGTTGCCGCGTCTAGACGAAACCGTATACGACGCGTAGTATAGAGTTACGGGAGTATTTTTTTTCGTGCGCGTCCACAACAGCACTAGTCGAGAAACCCCACACTCAATCACGAGATCGTTTTACTTGTTAATTTTTCGTAATTCAATCGCTGAAAATAATAACTGAATACAAATATCATTAAATATAACATTAATATGGTATTTATAGTTAAATTTGTTGTATAGGTGCCTCGTTTTTTGTTTGTTATGAAATTCTTGTTTTATTTTGAATTGCTTGTTAATTATTTTTTTCCTTTTCATCTCTACATAGCATAAAACAAAGTCGCGAAGTAGAGTCCAAATTTGATATGAGCATAGTTTAAAGACTGGAAGATATTTTTTAACACGTTATTCCGACGGGTTCAAAATCTACGTAGGTAACACAACTAGTCACTTTATATTTCGAGAACTGAATCCGGTAAATTTCATCTCGCTACCGCATCTCGCAACTGACGGAGCAATTGATATGGCTCTCGCGAAACTTTACATCCGATTTCTCTTGCTGTATAACGATTTATGAGTACCCATAGTATTTGTAACTGTCGCAGCAGCTGCACAAAGGGGACGGCATCGTGTCGCACCTACGCTAACGTGGTGCCCGGGCGGAACAATGCGCACGCGCACCTTTCCTTGCACAGATTCAAATCCGTACAACACAAAAGCGACGAGCGACTCCGACCATTCAATAAGGATTATTTACGACGCGCCATCGTAAGTTCCAATAACTCAATTTAAATGTCCGTTTCGTTCGGAACACGGAGCTGATCCCACGTATGTATATAGCATTATGTATTATTCCAAATGAGTAGACTCTTGGTCCAGTGAATTGAAATCGTGACTGTTAAACGGGAGGTCGCATGGTCGATTGCCGGCCAGGACAAAAAATTGACTGTTTCTCACATTTGTTTGTTCTGTGTTACATAGTATGTATATATGCGTTGAATTCCCTAATTTTGCCAAATTGTTATTATTGCTATTATTATTGTTTTGTTCCCAAAAAGTCAAAAGATCTTCTGATGAGCACAGCTTCAACAGAATAATCGAGTGAGAACTAATATAGAACGTCTTAAGTGGAACAGTTTACTTTCCATAAAAAGCAAGCAAAACAAGCCGACCATTTCGATAGTACGCTATCAGCACATAAAAACAGAACGCGGTTTATCTAAAAACTTTACCAATAACCACAATGCTCATCGGTTGTACCTACTAGGGTTCCAGTTCCACGGTGAAGAATTCAGATGAACGATATCGTTTGACCATAAACTACTCTGTCGTCCGATACCGCCTCGGACTGTTATCAGCGCAGTTTTATGCTCGAACAAGCCGTGAAGACAATAAACCGCGAATATGATAAGTTTTCTGAGGCACGAACTAACTGGCTCTTTTGTATCCCTCGTTGTTCTACTCTTTTAAATACTCGTATTACGAAGTCGCTTTATAATTTTTATACTTGTATATACCTACGTATTAATAATTACACAACAATCATTAGCAAACAACGAGACTGTCATTAAAAATAATCTTTGAAGCGTAACTCATAAAAGCAGCCCAGTTCAAAACAAATTAACATGGAATATTGTTTCCTAGGTTTTTTTCCCAAGTTGTTCATAATTCATAAGTTTATAATTCGAATTACATATTAATGATTGAACGTTAATAATAAAACTTTCGTGCAATTCTTGGAATCGTTAACATAATTGCAATTACGTTATGTGCTTCCACGTTGACATTTAACCACAGACAACATTTACACGTAGACACCGCATTGACAATGTATTTGTACAGGTATTTGGAATATACTTGGAAACTAATAAAATAAGTCGAGCGCGCGAAATGAAGGCGGTTGATGCAAATGTTTTTAAAATTTGTTTCGCGATCGTGCGAACATCGACATCAATAAGATTAAACTTGTGTCCCAACGTGTCAGGACTGCCGTTTTAGGCGTCGACTTTATTGCTCGGGCTCTATAGAATGTACATAAATGTCATCCGAAATAAATTACTGAGTCGCGATCGAAACAAGAGATCAAAAGCGGCTGTTCGAACTATACCCGGACCCTACATGTGCTATAAAGATACGAGATATTATAATTCTACCGATAAACTCCGCCGTTGCGCCCAGCGTGGTACCTACACTCGTAAAATATAATACACAATTACGTACGTGTATTCTTTAATGTCACGCTTTGAATAAATTTTGACGATTGAAACATAATATAGGCGAAACTGGTATATGCATGACATAATTCATAATACAACAAAAGACGTGTTTGAAATGAGAAAAACATATCGATGCATATACATATTTATATGCTTGAAATTTTAGAAGAAATCACCTTTTCTCTATAACGGGCGCATTATTTACTAAACAACTGTCAACCGTCAAGAATGTTTTTCAAATAACAACAATTTTTACAATTTTTTATTTTATTAAAATTCATACCAGCAGCAAGTATAATGAAACAGTACATTTTAAATCGTTAGACATTATTTGGAACAATTAATTTTTTCCCTAACACTTTTGTGCTTCTTCTCTGAAGGAAGTGCCGTTTAAGCTTTGCTTTGTCTAAGCATTCTAATTCTAATTTCTAAGCAAGGACAAAGACGAGATGGTCCTGCCTGACAAAGACGGATAGTCCTCTCCATCTCTGTACAATAGAAGGGGACAAAATCTATTCTTTAGAACTATTACCTGTGCGCTCGCAAGTTAACCATAATCTTTTTTTCTCCTGTAAACGGGACTTAAGCGCGTACTATTTTAATCGAAGTATACCTCGACTCTCGACGTTTCAGCCGTAGAAAACGTCGTTTACAGTAGAAAAATATGAATACAAATCGTGAAAGCTTAAAACAACCATAATCTTGTTCTCAATGCCAGTTATTAATTTCATACATGAACTAGTTTTATTGAAACGAAAAACGTTATAAATCTCCTTAAAAACTATACATCTAACTGATAATGCACTGCATCCAGTTTATTTGAAGATTATTAAATCATAAAACCCTGAAGGTAACGTAAAGATTTAATTTGATAATGGAATTTACAATGACTTTCAATTACAATTTTATCGTCTCATCTGTAATATCCGCTAAATCGATATTGTATGTAAAGGGGGTGAACCATTTGCGAGATGACGGACTAAACGACACCAGTCTTTTCGTGACTGGCTCGCCAGCATGCTTTGCTAACCCTCGCCGGAAATTCGTTGATACGCCGATACGTATTCTCGCTAATGGATCACCGGTGTCACCCTGCAGCGAAGATTTTGCCATTTAAAAGTATAAAAGCCAATGTCACAACGTACCTGGCTTATCTCACGACGGGACGCATTTCGGGAAGACGGGCTTGTCGCCAAACATAATAAAAAGATTAAATCAAACCCAGAGATTAGACACCTCCTGCGGTTAGGCTTTAGAATTTCTAAATTGTTGTCAAATGGGATTTATTTTGCATTTACATTTTACATACCTGCGGATATATTTGATCGTTTTTCGTTTTGATTTTAATTGATTAATCGTATCACGGGGTTGATTGAACAGCCATTTTAGCTACTTTCTATTTTTTTTTGTAACCCAAAAACTCGCGGGTCGCGAATGCGCGAAAATGCCCGACTAAATCGTCTTTCAGTGGACCATGGCTGACGATAGCAAATTGAGATAGTCGTAACAAATAAAAAAAACGAGCATACAATAAGCATAAAACATGTATTACATACGTAAGCACGTGAAACTTACATTAAGAACAATCACAAGAGATCCGTATATTGTACGAAAATCATAGGGTTTATTAAATAATTCGAAAATGTAAATTACTTTTAGGTCTATTTACTTAGACATTGAACAGTAACTATTATGGTTCTTTCACACAATTAAAACAAAATTGTTATTAACATGTACCTATCGTATACAATACTCGAGTTGTTATGGCGATTTCACGTATGACATTAAACAATTCTGATCCAATCTTTCGCCTCTCATTAAGATCAGGCGTTGTTTTAAAAAACATATTATATGTAGCCTGGGTATTACAAAAATTCAAATATTCTCCATATCAAATTTTATTTCGATTCAACTGTTTTTATGTCAAAACGCGACACGGAGAGAGTTACTTTCTACATCATTTATTAAATTAACAGTGACGGAAAAAATTTACAATTTTATGATAATTTATTTATTCATTAGACTTTCTTTTTTAACATCACTAAAATCGATATCGTTGAATATATTCGCAATATTCATAGCCGAATCATACATATAATATAGGTACTGGTTAATTATCAACTTTTTTCCAACCTTGCTCAATGTCAGCGTCGCAATTTGATAAAATATCTTATCAAAATATTAAAGAGATATTGAAGCAGTAGTTATATCCAGTAGGTATGTATACAAATACAGCTTTATTTACGATTTATTAAGAGCTATTCTCTCAGCTCTCAGGAAAAACATTAAGCTTTGAAACACCTGTAAAATCCAGGTCTAAATATAGCCACTGATTGATTGATTGATTGATTGCGGCATTCACTCCCGCAGAATGATATACACAAATCGTTTTTGAATCAGAATGCAAGTATTTCGATCCAGCAGGTAATACATATTTATTTTATCTATAACATACCTAACAACCGGGAATGCAGGCCATCCAATGATAAACATTAGCGTCAAATGTCAGACAGAAATAAATTTGTAGGTATCTGTCATCAGGACACGTTGATCGTTGAGCACCCAACTTTAGATAGTCTCGTATCTTGGTGTGACTCAAACAATGCGGTAATGCTGCTTAGCGGCATAAATAGACGGAAATTTGACGATATGACTAGTCGTAATGTTTTTTAATAATAATTTATTTATTACAAAATCGTAAAACAGCTTAATTTGTCAAATGAATAAGAATTAATTTCGATTAAATAATATTATTGACATCTAAAGAACTTATTATACACAATAATAATTACTTTAAATAGATAGAAATAACATATAACTGGATTCAGATTGGGTCAGGAGTGCATACATTTCAATGTACGGTTGGAATATTTTGAAATGTATTGCAGAATTTCAGTAAATTGTACCTATGTATTATTAACATTTCATCCATAAGTTTTTATTACTGAAAATGTTAAATAAAATATATGTGATGCTTATACATAATGTATTTGTTGCATTTTATATGTAATAATATGTTCTATTGACCTTATTAGCCGCAAACATAAATGATCAATTAGGAGTCTCCGACCCTTTATCGCAAGGACTAATCGGTTAGTCGTAAATGTCAACATGAAGTTTGTGACCGATGACCCTCATTGTAAAACAAAATATAACCAGTTTATGAAACTTAAAGACAATTTTTAAGATATACATATTATATGATTCAAGTTCATTGAACTTTTCCAGCACCTTATCAAGTGATAGCGAAGATGTACGTACAGTCGAAATCCCTAGATTAAAAGAAGATTATCTGCTTGCCTGGTAATATGTTGATAACTTACCAAGTAATCTCCATACTTCGGCACTGTTCAGGTACACGTTCAGGTGACCATAACAGAGTGGCAACAATAAGAAACCGAGAAGCCACTTCATCGTGCAATTTTAAAATTATGTAGTGTCCAACGATAGTTTCTGCTCTTCTTACTGTTCACAAACACTTTTGTTTCACATTTTCAACCACCGTCCAATAATCCAACGACGTAGAGTTCTCGCCGATACAAGATACACAGTCAAAACGTACAATTTCACAAGAAAGTCTAAGGTATCACACGATATTAACTTATTTCATTCAAAAATCTATAACTTTATTCATTAAATTCCGTTTTAATATAGTCATTGGTTCGAAATCTACACATAAACAATGATAAGATGATCGTTATTGGATTAAACATAACGACACAACCCACCCGTAACAAAGCATTTCATAAACTGGTTGAGTTTGAGTTTAGTCGACGTCTTGTCGTCCTCCTGCATTTTGCCTTCACAATACCACTCGCTGCCGAGCCGACGGCCTTTCGTACGCGCTCGGCTTGTTCACACACAATTCTTTAGTAGTGTGGAATACGGTACAACAGTGTGCGAGTCAATATGATTTGATGCCGTAAAAGTTCACCGTTTGGATTGTAGATGGCGCTTGTTACAATTCACTCTATAATTGTATTTTATTACATTTTAAAAACGAATATACCGTACTGATTTCATTTATTTAAGCCAAAAATTGCAAAGCTTATTGTAACTGTTGGCTCAACTAATCCAGGTTTTCTACTAAACTCATTTAGATTTCGCGGTGAAATTGTATCTGCGAAATTATATCCTTATGTTTATAAAGTGGTTATGAATTTCTGTACTTCCGTAACACCTCTAATACCTATCACGATTATACATAAACAAAAAATTTTAACTGAAAATAAATCTATTTATAAACTCATGCACTTTATTACATTTTTTTTCGTTTCCTTTCTAACTAATATGATTAAATCTACATTCCATTCTGTTAAAACATTCGTCGTTCCAGCTCTGTACCCACTAAATTGTAGGTATAGTATTAAGATAATAAAAATGATAAGTTCGTATTCTGCGAATTTTCACTGGCATTTAGTCTTACGTTTATCACAGATATCAATCACCTTTCATATAAAAAAAGTCTCGTTTTAGTATTACATTCGTGAATAACATTTAGGTGCCTACCTATGTCTACAATATATACCGTTCGTTAATTAAACGCATGCTAAAAAATCCATATCATATGTGTTTCTGAACGTTTCTAATAATCAATATATTTTTATTAGTTAAAAATTACTTCAAAATATTTTCTTTTTGGTTTTTTTTTCCCTTGCCACAGTACTAACCTAAGTGCCGTGTTAGTGGCAATGTGTCATTATAGCTTTTAAAAACCAAGCACCCAGTCTTAACACTGGCACGTCGTAAAAACGATGAGTAAAAAGAAATTAACTGTACAGTTTTTACTCGATAAGGAAGTGTCATGGAATAAAGAAATCTTTGTACAAGATTGCTGACGGATAGGGTTGTTATAATTCCTGCACAACATAATGGGAATAAAAGAAATTCATGCAGAATTAATGTCTTTTTACGGGTAAAGATTGTCAAAAACATAAGTGATGTTGACATACAATAATGAACTCACCCAAATTTATTTTAACAAAAAAAACTGTAGATTAATCGAACTTTCTTAGCTAGTGGTGTAATACGTGCATTTTTAACGGTTACAAATCGGTAACCATGTTGCTAATGGTTTTTTGATATAATATACGTAGCATACGGTTTCCGCAATATCTGAGAAGAATCAAAATAATACATTATTCACAATTATTGCAAAGCAGGCTCTGGAACGTGACAGAAGTTAGAATAGGAATGTCCCTTTCATTCGCGGCCAGTTGGCAACGCTAGCAGGACCACCCGGCTAGCGGCTACCGTTCTCATTGGAGTTAACAAGCATGTAAACAGACGTGATCAAGAATCATGAACCAGTTTGTGTTACATCGGGTGTGACTTTACACTAATAATGAGCTGTCGAATAGTGAGTCATGTAAATACATACTGTAGGATAATATTACATAGATTTAGCTTAACACAGTATCGAAAAAAAGTTTTATTTTGGTTCAATTGAGTGAATAAAATAAAAATCTAGTTGCTGTTCAAAAATATTGGGTTCTTAAAGTTTTGGCAAAAAAGTTAGACCAAGTTCTGTCCGCAATTTTATTCTAAATAAATTACGTACATATACAGTGAATATATATGTGACAGATGATGATGATGACACATATACAGTGACTATACGTCAATAGTGAAATTGGCGATTTTCAAATTGGAATTTCTCCGATACAACTTGACGTAACTCTTTGTTTTTTTCACAGGTATAGCGCGAGCACGAACTTTACCAGAGTAGCTAATGTTACGGTATCGAGGATACGACACCTTTACAATATGTTTACATTAGTCGGCAGCACGAAGTACTATGGAATACAAAACGCGGAATG
>DWUN01002468.1:0-13819 GCA_018249975.1 Passova gellias | reverse complement strand
TGTACATTTTTCATAAATTTTTTTACCATTTACCGTACGAATACTTTGTCGCTAGAGGTTCGTGCTAGGGCCACTGTAACTCTTTTTAAGCATATTCCGTGCGGGAATTTGAGGGAGATTTGACAGTTACAGTTTATACGTAGAAGCTAATTAAGCTGCAACCATGCAAACATTTTTACCAGCTAAACACAAGGTACATATAACTTTTAGAAGAATTTAACCTTTCAATTGTGCTAAATCTAAGCGTCGCTTGGTCAATGGCGACCTACAATTCACACTGGAGAATGCTGGTGTAGTATGCTCCACCACAGCAGTGGGACGCAAAAAGGATTACATTCATGGGCCACGATGTTTTTTAATGCATCCTCCACTATCTTTTACAGAAAAGAAATAAAAACCTGTATATATAGTGCCCAAGATTGCGGAATCATCGCTAGCGTGATTCAGTGTTTATAAATCGTATGGGCGTCAATTAGCTTTATTAGCGCTGTCCGGAGTAGGTAAATTTTATATCGCTTCAAACTGTATGCGATTCATGTGTTCTTATTTAAAAGTTTCGCTATAAATTGTTAATTGTACACCTCTAGCAATCCTTTCTCCTTGTTTCTGCAATATAGTAGTACCCAAAGGTTGGCTGGTAAAGATCGCTTTTTAGCGATAAGACCGCCTCTTGTATATGTCTCTCTGTCATCCTGTGTCTGTTATGATGTACAATAAAGTGTATTTTTATGGTATTACTGAGTCTTTCGAAGAAGATGTTTTTGAAGAAACACTCTGAAGGGCCATTTCACTTCACCGCCTATAGACTTGTGATACGCTATAGAATTTGCGAAAAACAAATTCTAGTTCTTAAGGTGTTTTTTTCGTGATTTTCATAGGATTTACGGGCGTACAATATTCATATTCAGTAGAATACAATAAAATGCGAACAAATCCAAAATCGCTAATGGCATTTAACGCCACAGTACATAAACTTCAGTATGAAGGTAATCTAGTATAGATTAATTGAGTGTGTACACTTTACCTACATGGCAATGTACTGTTGCGTTAAAATTATAGTATTTAGTTAACGCCACAGTATATAAAATTCAGTATGATAACTAACTAGTACAGATTGAGTATGTAAACGTTTGCTACATGTCAATGTACTGTGGGTTCAAACACTAGTGGTATGTAGAGACTCACCCAAGCGAAGATAGAGAAGAAGCAGAAGGCGATTGCGCCCTGCATGTTGTTGGCGGTGCCGGTGGGCGGGTTCTCGGTCTTACCCCAAGCGTTCGACAGATAGCAGAAACCGACAAAATACAGGAACGCCCAGAACGCTGAAAAATTAAAAAGATATTCGTTAAAAATACTTTATACGGCAAATACAGCCATTTCAATTGATATACATAATGTATATAGGTATAATATCCTCTAGAGTTGAGAAAGAGACCTATATATATCCTGTGCAATTGAGAAAGAGACTCATATATATCTTTACACGGTCCCTTCAGACATTTAAAAACAGCGTTGTTTTTTTTAAATTGCATACAGACGACATACGACTATTATTTATATATACACAATGTACAGGTGTTATTATGTTATTCCAAATATAAAACGATAAATATTTCATACGAAAATTTGTGGAGACAAATCTACTGGCGCAGTTTTGTAACTGACAAGCACTTAAAGTCGTAAGGTACCCGTCAAACAAATCAAAGTTTTATAATAAGATTTTATTGACTGCCTCGTTGGTCGTGCGGTTGCTAGCGCCACTGCCGATCGGGAGGTCCTGGGTTCAAATCCCGGGTTGGTTGCTGCTGGATTTTTCTAATTTAGAATTTCTAGTAGTGACTCAGAGTCTGGAAGTGTGCCCGGTGTATGGCAATAGGCTCACCACCTATTCCATTGTGGGACTTAACGTGACTGGTGAAATGTGGGGGTGTACTACACTCCTCTGTCTACCCCTTCGGGGATAACAGGCGTGATGTTACGTATTGAGACGTGTAGTGGCTATAAGGAAAAATAAGAGCATCATCTTATTTGTATGCCGATATGTAAATAGGTTTTATAAAATGCTGCATGTTTGTGGATCGTAGAATTTGATATGAAATTATCTCGAATAAGTCTTTAAATATGTTCATGCATTTAATATTTCCTTTTAGTATTTAATCGGTACATTTTAAGCGTTCTTTGTGTCATGTATTTGGTATTTAGTATATGTTCTGGAGCGATTGTACGGCGGCAAAATGTAGTTTGTGGATAAATCGCTTTGATTTTTCCACAACGTTTGTTGAAAAGTGCTCAGTATTTTTACTATTTGCATACCATTCTTGACAGATTTTAACTAACTTTTGTATGTAACAACGTTTTCTCTGGAAGCACATTCCATCTTGTTGTATGGGTAGATAACAAATAATAACCTAGGAGTATGCTAAGTAAGAGTGATTAGTTTTTATCTAGGAATGTGTAGTGTTAGAACCCATTTAAACTTTCCATCAATCCGGATCGCGGCCAAGGCTAGCCGATCGTTAAAAAAATGTGATATAGCACACTGCCACTGTTCCATCTGTAATCTATGCCATGGTAGGTTTTTTTTGCCGCTGAGGCCAAGATTTTCACCTCGCAATTTCTTACAGTTACATAATGTAACATGAAAGGGTAGAAAAAAAAAACAATGTATGGTCTAGAGGTTTACCCAGAACTATACTATACATTTGGCATAAACGGATATGTTTGATGGTTGTTTTCAACAAATTCGTTTGTGTTATCTGACATTGTAAAGGTGAGAGTGCCACCCGCTTAAGTATTCATGTTATGTGCAGTTTATAAATCACTACATACTAAAAAACAAAGTCGCTTTCCGTTGTCTGTCCCTACGTATGCTTAGATCTCTGAAACTACGCAACGGATTTTGATGCGTTTTTTTTTAATAGAGATTGATTGAAGAGGAAGGTTTATATGTAGAATAATAATAATATCCATTATACAATAGAGAAATACGGTTATAATTTATATGTCAGAACAACGTTTGCCGAGTCAGCTAGTATCATAATAAAGAAAAATGTAAAGTATGTATTCCATATCAAAGTGTAAAGCACTAACAAAAAATATGTATTGCGCAAGGGTTTTAGTTAATTTGGATATTAGAAATCACTAAAATTTTATTGGTTACATTACTAAATAATGTACTTAGCGTTCTTAGAACGCACAGAGTTCTTGCAATCGTTTTTTTTTTGGACAAAAACTATGATAAAAGTGTTTGTCGTACCCACTTTTTGTTGTATCTTATCACTTGACGAAAAATGATGTTATAAAATGCATGCAACAAGTTTACTCAATCAAAAGCACATGTCGAATATAATTTTATATTTTCTCTTTTTTAAATTCCATAATAGACACAATTTCAAAGTCAGTTGTTTTATTTTTGTACCTTCACGAAAAGGATGGAATAAAATGCACATATTTTTCTACGTATTTATTGCTTTGTGCATAAATATCACACACAAATTTCGAAAATTACAAAACCACTCAAAATATTGTGCATGTAAATAGTCTCTTTTTGGGGTGCTTCGGAAGAATATTGGGCTCCACTGAACACACCGATCACCTTATATGAGAACTTGGAATAATCATACTTGGGGTTTATATACATACCACCTATGCATGTACGAAATTTTTTGGCATACAGTAAACCATAGATAATTTATATTGAAGGTTGGAATGGTCAAAAATAGTATTCCATTATTATTATATTTTTATTTTGTATTGTGTAAAAATCAATTTACTAATACATCATATTTCATAGAGGTTTGGAAGGTTTTATATATCTTATATATTTGCTAGAGATCGGACTGTTGGGGACTGATAATTATGACGTTATCCAATATAATAAATATATATATTATATATACTTTTAAATTATCATTAGGCTTTAAACACATGGCAAAATGGTATTTAAAATTAAAAACTATTTCAGCACAGCATAAAAATTATACCACAATTACTATATATTACAGAATTAAAACATCAAGGTGTGTATACAGGTAATTTAAGCCTAATACATTTTACAAAATATTCATATTTTTATCCTTTGTATTTATTAGGTCAGAGATTACGAGCCATGAAAGTGATTGGAAACATTCCTTATAAATTATATTGATCAATCATATGACCAATTAGATAGATCTCCCCATTCGATATTGGATAATCCACGGAAACTAGTGTGTAATGAGGACAAACTTGTAATGCAATGCAATTGTAACTGGAATCAACAGGTTTTGACATCCAAACTTCGAAAAACTTCAAAATCACTCGACTACACACAATTTTATGACATGAAAGTAAAACTATTGTTTCAAACTATCATTAAAAAATATAGGCCTTTGTAGACATTCTTGTGAAACACTAGCAGCAGGAATATTTAACCATCTTTTGATCAGTTCTTCATGGAATGCAATGTTTATCTATACTAATATTATAAAGAGGAAAGATTTGTTTGTTTGTTTGTATTGAATTGTCTCCGAAACTACTAGACCAATTTCAAAATTTCTTTTACCATTAGAAACCTACATTATCCCTGATAAACATAGGCTGTATTTAATACGAGAATAAATAGGATAAACACTATGCCGAAATTCCCACGGGATCTAAAGCTTCGCAGGTAATACCACGAGGCACAGCTCATGTTTAATAAATAGAAAATAAATTATGTGCTTAGATGGTGCAACAATTTTCATAGACTACAAGGCATATTAAGTTCGTACTTTACATGAAATAATTTTCTTGATTGTCACAATTTTTTGGATTTTGCACTATACAAGCTATATAAATAAATAGAGAATTTCCAATGTGTATCAGGCAAGAATATTTTACTGGAATGTCGATATTAAAAATGGTACGAGTGTGTAATGTACCTTGAAAATTCTATGAATTCTAACATGTGAAATATTCAATTGTGTTGCTATCGTGAAATATGTTTTAACAACATTACTGTTGGCAACCATACATAACAGGCCTTGCATTCTGAAGCTCCATAGGTCAGGGAGTAACTGTTTATACAAAATAAAAAAAAAAATATGCATAGATAGATATGCTACATGTAATTGAGAAATCATAGCATGGTCACAGCGCTTGTGATATTTTCATTATTTGCATGAATTTTAATGGTAGTTTCAGAAGTTTACAGTTCCTCTTTTTTCTCAATTTGTTTAGCGTGCAGCTGGAATGTTTGTAGTATGTTAACCCTAACACCCAATTCCTTTTTCTTCTCTTCTGTAACTTTTCCGCTAAGTATTTTCTTCACTCTTTGGTTCTCTGTTGTAATAAACTCATCTCCCTTTTCCAGAATCTTCTCCATGATCGTTTTGTAAATCTTACTGGAGGATGCATCCTGTATGGATTAGAGTTATTAGAGAAATTTTAAAATGAACTAAAGAATAAGATAACTTATTCATTGAAAGCATAATCTTTTTTTTATTGATTTTCACGTTTTAGTGATGTATATGGTATGCATGAGTCAATATTAAACTGACATTAGAGTTTGTTCTGGTACAATAAAATTTAGGTTACTAACCATCAAGGTAAGTTACAGTAAAAATATATAAATTATAAGGAAGCCAGGCAATGACTTTGGAAGCATTGAAATCACTATTTTATTTCACATGCATTATCAATTATGTGAGATGTACATAGGGACAAAAAATCAATGAATTGCATACCTTGCTGGCGCCATTTTTGATGAATCTTTCAACTTCTTTCAGCACATCTCCCCTGCTTTCCTTATCAGCTCTCATGAACTTGATTGCCAGTAGATCGAGTTCCTTCACACATCCGGGCAGACTTAAGTACACGCCACTCTTCTCACGGACGAAACGTCTTAGCTCATCGCTAGTAAAGCCCTTGGAATCGTCGAACGATACAGATTCAGACTGCCCTTTAATAAACAATTTAACCACCGGAAAGTTATCTTTAGTCGCGCCGTACTTCCTTGCGAGCGCCTCGTTCTCTTTCTCGCCATAATCCTTAACTCCTACCTCGGCGACTAACAGGTCATCAACATCCTGCGAACTTTTAGCGACCGCCACGAATGCATCATGTTTATCGCCGTACGGGTACGCGACGTCGAATTTCACAAGCGACGCTTTAAACTTATTAATGACTTTATCAAATGAAAATTCATCCAATTCTACCGATCCACTTGCGGCCGATGTTTGATTTAAAAAAGAAAATATAATGCACAATACCCAAGGAAGTGTGGACGTCGACATTGAGAAAGCGCGCATGGTTTGAATACGTTACGTGTAGAATCGCTGGTCTAAATAAATCGTGTGCGCTCGGCGAAATCAAATGATATTTTATCGGTTACTAAACTTTAACCAACTATTTAACAATAGTTTCCTGACATTGGCAGGTTGGCAGCCGGCGCATTTGTTTTCGTTTAGGCCACCGTTTCTTTGCACATTGGGAAGCAGCATACATATTTAACTATGAATATTAGAATAACATATCATCATACATTCCTTTATATTTAAACTTATTTTTTAACTTAATTTTAAATGCTATTGTAGTGAATGCTTAAATATCATTTTCTTTATAAACGAAGGCCTAATACAGCCAATTATTTAGTAGTGAAAATATTACGATATTCCGTAAAACCGAATTACTGAATTTTCTAGTACACAACAACTTGCACGCCGGATGACATTTCGTGTTTTGTTGCGATTGGTCGATATTATACGAACAGATATTTTTTCAAAACCCCATTTTGGTGTTGATAAACATATAAATTTAATTTTAATATGTAAAATTATCACTTGTCGTTGGGTGAATTATTACTTTTAAAGTCTGCATGCTTTATATTCATCTGTTACATTTCCTTTATTTCTCTATGTATGTAGGTAATTTGGTTTTGAACTCTTGAGAAGTTAACTGTTATACGCGGGCGACCGCTGGCACTGAATAGGGTTTTGGACTAAGAGACAATCTTTCTTTTAAGGGTAGACAATCTCTATACTATCTAATGGAGTACTCTGTGTTCATGAGCCGTCTGTCAAGTAGTGGTACCTACTTATTTGTAATTTTTCAATGCTGCAATAAAAAATTCAAGGCGATGTCTAAAAACAGTAACTCCCGTTGTGTTATAGTAATAATAGTAACAATAACAAGTAAGGGGACATTTGCCGGGTTAACATTAACGCTCTGTAATTGTGGTGTAGGTATGACTTTTTACATACCTACATGAACATTACCCGTTCAACGTATTAATATACGTAAAAATAATTTATTGTTTAGATACGTAGTAGGTCTACCTATGCAAACCGATAAAATTTATGAGCTCCACAACTTAAAATAAAAAATAGACGAGGCTTGTTTATGTGTTTTTGTTACGCTGCATTGCCGAAGTATAAAGGCTGATAAAATGGCCGCAAGTTGGAAATCTATAGACAAATATATGATTCTTTTGTTGGTATTTTTCCTTTTCTGTAATACGACGAGCCAATTAATAAATCACGGTTAGTTTTATATTCTAAATAATAAAGCGTTCTTGTTATTGAGTTTGTTTCAGAACTGGTAGTAAGCTTCGGCTTCTTATAAAAACACTTGTAAGATCAGATAAAAGTATCGAAGTATTTTTCGAAGTTCGTAGTTGCCTACTTGCTTCTTAGAAAAATTATTTCAAAGAAGCAGGTGTAAATTATTGAAGCCATAACACAATTATTATTTTAAGGTTCGTTCGCTCTTCCGTTACAAAGCGAGAAAGTGAGTAATGTGCAAAGAAATATAGGGTCGCGTTGGCCTATGGGAATAGTTATGTACTACCTGGACAATCAAGTTTACGGTAAGTGCACACATTAACCTAAAAATCGTCAACTAAATATATGTTAATTTAAATCAGACCAAATGAATAATGTATAACTAATCCTATGAGTATTCAATGGATTTTATACCTGCAGCTCCATACCATCAGACAGCCAGACATACGCGGGCTAACATCCGTTTCAGAAACTCATCCTCATTCAGGTGAAGCGGTTTTGTTCGTCGTTCCTAATTGGGACGGAAAAAGAGTAGAATTACCAGCCTCTATGTTTTCCGAAAGTTATAAAGTAGGATATTGAAAAGTAGAGTGAATAGGCATCTACAAGAACGGATTATAAAAGTCGTATTTTGCATTATATTTTTGCCACGTCAAATATACATTAAGTATCAGTTGAAGATTGAACATAATACAAACAAAAACAGTGTATATACTTCTTAATTGTATTGAAATTGTATTGAAAGTGAAATTGTATTGACTGTATTGAAAAATAAAACGCCTAGCACCTCCAGTTCTATGTATATTCTTTTTCACAAAAAAAAAAATTCAAAGTGCTGCTAAATTGTATGAGATTTTTATTGCAGATAACTATGTAGCTCACAAAATTCGTATGTCTATGAATATGTTGGAGAGTGCCTCTTGCGTGAGGTTTAAGCCTATTCTAGTGAAACCAAACGGAAACGGAACCTGGATTCATTTCACCAATCCGCAAGGAGAGCGTAACTGTGTACACGAACCGCAACACACAAGTAACGGCGAAATCGTAAGAATCTAATGCAAATAAAAAATAATTGTACGAGCAGAAAAGTAGGGCATTTGAACTTAATGAAACAGGATTTTTTTTTAAATTTATTGCATCACAGGACTGATTTACTACTACTACATCCTATGCTGTAGAAATAAAAATGCTTAGGAAATTTAAATCACTATGTTTATATTATATACATAAGTAGAATTTTACGTAAAAATTGGCAAGATATTTCAGAAATGTATTTTCAAAATCGTACAATAGGTTGTGAGAAAGACTATTAATTTCTAGTTTTTGCTCAAAATATTAATGCTGCCGTTAAAAAAACACTGCAGAGAGGCCAGGAGATTATGTACTCTGACACATTAATAGAACAGAAAATGATTTAAGAAATATACTTGATAAAAATTTTTGAGCTACGAGGGATGAAGCTTAAAAGGAAAAAATCTCGTTGTTATTTGAAATGAAAGGTTCTGTCTCAATTTAAGTTTTACCTACAGCTACGGGTATTTTTAGAGTTCGTCAAAGCGGCCTCGTTATAGTAAATTTCTGTTTCATTTTACATAAAACTAATGAATTATTACGAAAATGTAAGAACTTAATATGCTTTTTAGCATTGTAAAATAGATTTACAACAACTCAATAACACTCGAACGCAAATAAGACAGACCTATTTTTTTAAACATTCCAATGGAAATATTTGTATGAGCTTAGATATGGATGATCAATTTCAGGTTATAGTCTTGGGTTTCGATTGCTTGAAATCACATGAAATCCTGCACACATTGCTACACGCAATTGGGTTTCATGATGAAGTAGCGCATCCACATAGAGACCAATACATCCGGATATTGTGGAATAACATTCAGCCAGGTAATAATTTGACTATCAAAATACCAGATGCAAAAACATCACGAGTTAAAGGTTTCTCTTCCAATATATTTAATACGTTAAGATGTACCGATTCGTTTCCGGTTCTTGCCGGTTTCTATCTTTTCCGATACGGATAACCTGGGACAATTCAAATTAAGACTGAATAGGCATTTTCCCGGCCAGCGTGCTACATTTTAGACTGTACTTCGCTCAACATCAGGTGAGCTCGCAGTCAAACACGAGCCGGTTTTACAATAAAAAAACCTCTGATATGTTGTATTGTAACCTAGCCTAGCTATCGTAAAATGTATGATTCGCTGCATCGAATATAATCGCGGCCAATCGCCCCTCGCACCATCGGAAGCCTTATAAGTAAGAGATTTGTCGTAGTCGCCGATTACCGGCGACACGGACACTCTTTCAACAAAGCGGCGGCAGAGGTTGAATGCAGTGGAGCGAAGGCGCGCGCATTGCTATATACTACATCCACCTTAGAGCTGCTTAGCGACGATTCGAATCCTTACTTTAAGGTTATATAAAAAATCCTCGCTTATGGATATGAATATTTGAGTTTGCTGTTGAAGATCACAAAAAAGCTATCGAAAGCTATATTGAAAAAAATCTATCAGCTTAAGTTCTGGTCGAGAACGTGTTAACTAACGAGCAAACTAAATAAAACGGTCACTTTTTATATAATCACTAGCTTTGCCCACGGCTTCGCCCGCCTGGACATCAGCGTGTCACAAAGTTTTCTTTATGAAAATTGCGACATTTTCGTAAAACAATGAAATTCCTAGAAAAACTAAAAAACTAAAATGTTAGAAAAAAGTAGCCTATGTTCACCCCGAGAACCTCAAGTATCTCTATATGAAATTTCATCAAAATCGCTTCAGCTGTTTAGCCGTGATGACGTCACAGACAGACAGACAGAGTTACTTTCGCATTTATAATATAACTATGGGTTATTTACATTAGTTAATTGAATAAAAATGAATGCATAAGAATCTTGTTCTGATAGTTTGAATATTTTTTTAAGAATATAGGCAACTGTATCAAGTACAGTCGAATGATCAGCTGTCCTCAAAGTTTGTGGTTGAGTATGATCCTCTGAGTGTGATGCACTTCCACGACCGCGCTTTCACCTTAAACGGACAGGCTACTCTGGTGCCTTTGGTATGATATTTGATTTAAGTTATTGTTGTACTCATTTTTAATTTCTTATCATTTGCTACTATGTTAGTTGGTGTTTTATTATTTTGAGGCCAATAGTTACTTCTTTGTAAGATATGGCGTCGCGCAACTTTTCTATCGTTATCGGATATAGAAATGTTCTATATCTTTGTTTTAATATTCCTTACATCTACGTTATACTACTCAATACAATAGCGGGTTACGACTGTTTAGCAATCTCGATCCTTCCACACAGCAATAGGTAAATTGCATAAAATGTGGATAATCTTCATTTCGTATGTTTAGAACAACACAAACGAAACTTAAACAAGCAGTTAAATAAGCAGTTAGTTAGTTAAGTTAGTTTAGTTTAACCAACGAATCTAAGTATTGCACAAGTGACACACACTTTTTTTTGTAAAATTAGGTCCCCGGACTACTAATAAGTCCATCAAGCGTTCTCTCGCAACTAGATAAAATGAGATTGCGGCTTCTTTTCGATCACGAATGTAACAAAAGGAAAGTCGGAGACATGATAGACTCTTGCAAGATGGTACTGAGCAATAAAAATAATACAAATAACATAACCGCTACTGTTGGTGACAAACCCACAAATGATAGTATCATTGTGTTCGTAAATTACTCGGGCGAAAGGGATAATTTGAAACCCGTAGAAACAAACGAAGAGGTCACTATAAACAGTGTCGACCAACACAAAGGGTATAATTCAAATAATGACGAATCAGACAACGAGGATAATTCAAACAATGGCAATTTTAATAATGTCGAAACACACAAAGAGGATAATATGAATGTTAAGGCTGAGAAAAAGATAGGACTGGTAAATTGGACACTAAAAAGGTAATGCACATGTTAGGGACGTAGAAAAAAATAACAGAAGTATATTGAACTGGAGTAATTAGAAAATTCTGAGGATTAATTGAATACTTGTTATATGAGTGTTGACAGATTAATAAAGTTTGAATAGTTTAATCGTTTCTTATTTAAACTACAATGGCTTGTCCCGTAGATAGTGTACCTAAATGCCGGCAGGGATTCTGGATTGGTCCCTAGAACAAATATTGATACGTGTAATAATGATATCCATAGCAATTGTTTTTATGTAAAGAGAGCACCAAACGAGTGAGCAGCAGCCACAAATGACCGGTGCTGCTCATGGTCATCTACAACCAACCTTTGCTGGGGATGCAAAAATAGGACTATTAGTAACATTAGTCCACTTAGTATCCATCCTACTCTATTACAGGTCAGTCAATGGTTTTGGATTCCATCTCATCCAGGGGAAATACTTTTGTGTATAGAAGATTTGTTATGTTATGTCTGACTGATAGATTTCAATATTAAGTATCTGTTCTTTGCGCTCGGTCCTTTCTGCCTACCCCGTTAGGGACCTGGCGTGATGTTATGTTGTTGTTGTTCTTGTTGTGTCTTTACATAAGTACGTATGTTATATTATGTATGTTGTATATTTATTACGTATAATCTGTTTTTCTATCCGGTTTCAGTATCATACGCTCAGCGTCCTTTCAGATCGTATGCGTTCCTAAAGACATTACTATTAATTTGAAAACTTTATTGTAGGTTAATAAAAATACGATCATGTTATGGAAATTAGGTTTGTTTTATTCGTTAGCCTGTTGTTTTCGTAGCGAACATTGCTCGTAGTAAATGAGATTCAATTTGTTGACGTCCGTGGAACTCAAGCCCTGCCAGTGTCCCATCGCCCAGCCGTCGTTCTGAAAATACAATTAACATAAAAAATTGCCGCTTGAAAATACATTGCCATTTCGCTAACAAATCTAGTTACTGATAGATTTATTACTATTTTATGTAATGTTTTATTTATTTTTCCACCCATTTTATTGTTACAATGTTGGACACGTGTTCCTTTATCTTATCTGAAAGGTTGAAAACCAAGGGTTGCTTGGTTGGTAAGACGGCAGATTTTGCTAGTTTTGGGAGCAATGATACAATGTTGATATATAATTTAAAAACTGCATGTAACTTTTTATAGTCAAAATTGGGTGGATTTCAATCCGCAACCTCTATATACACCGGAAACTATGTCGTACCTACCATGTTGTATAATTATTTACTTAATTATCGTGGTTTACACAAACACAGTCAAGTGAAGTGAAGTCGCGACCCACAGGTTGAGAAACTTGGGTGGCGGTCTCAAGAACTAACCCATATCGGATACATGATGTTGGTCACGCCATTTTTTATTTGCAGCCACGGATAGTGCATAACGCTCTGATAGTCGTAGGGGAAGCCGATTGCCGCGGCCGCAGGCAGTTTCGCTTGCATCTCATCCGCGATTTCTAAAACAAGATCATTAAAAAATTTATATACAAAAAAAAACGTAACATCTCGCCTGTAATCCCCGAAGGGGTAGGCAGAGGAGTGTAGTACACCCTCACATTTCACCAGTTACGTTTAAGTCCCATAATGGAATAGGTGGTGAGCCTATTGCCATGCGCCGGGCACACATCCAGACTCTACATACTCTATACATACACATACATTTATATACAAACATTTTGTAAAATACAAGTTTTAGCTAGGTTGGTATCGATATTTATTAAAAAAAGGGCAATCTTATAATCTTCAATAATTTTACTATTTGTTAAGTTAAATATTAGGATAATTTTAGAAAAAAAATGCACCCTTCATAAATTTCCAAGTAACTGCAAGCCTGATACAACTGGGATTTATTTAGGATTAGACAAAGCAACCCATTGGCATTACGGGGTGTAAAATTGTATTGTAAGTATAAATATCTATTGTGTGCCAATTACATATGCAAAGACTAAAAGATTAACCTTTTGTTAGATTATTCCATAGTATATTAAGGTAGGAGTCCCTGTCGTGCATGTTGTGTTGATGATCCAGGCCCAAGATGTGCACGAACAGGTGTAGAAGGTCGTTTACGGAATTGAAACAATCCGCGTTAATTTTCAACACCTGGAAATAACGATTTTCTTTATTTGTTACCAACATTGAAAAGATTGACACGAACCATGTCATGTCTTAACGCTATCGTTAGGTAAACACTTAACTGTGTGCATAGTGGGAGTTTTACGCGTAAAGTACAATTTGTATGGAATTGAAACAGCGCCTACTAGTGTTAGTAATGGGAAACTAATTTTTGCAAGTGCGAATGTCAATAGCACCTGTCACTGGGGAACATAATCGCACGTGATTGG
>DWUN01002467.1:0-13821 GCA_018249975.1 Passova gellias | reverse complement strand
TATAATGAACTAGCTGACCCGGCAAACGTTGTTCTGCCATATAAATTATAACAGTATTTCTCTACTATATATTATACATATGAACCTTTCTCTTCAATCCCTCTATCTGTTAAAAGAAACCGCATCAAAATCCGTTGCGTAGTTTTAAAGATTTAAGGGAACAAGCGGACATAACAGACAGACAGAGACAGAGAAAGCGACTTTGTTTTATACTATGTAATGATGCGTTCTGTCCTAAACCATTAAAATTTTCATTAGATAACATCTGTGTGATTTTTTATTGTGTAATTTAAGTAATTTATTTATATACTAATTTTAAGAGAGTGAAGAATGAAGTCGAAGCCCCTCAGGTTTATAAAGACAGAGAGATATTTGGCAATCGGTTCTTTCTGCCGACCCCGCTCGGGATCTGGCGTGATGGTGCTATTATTATTATATTCATTTTTCCCCATTAAGTCCTGTTTATAGTATAAAAATATGAATACAAATCGTGTAAGCTTAAAACGATTTATTGTTTAACATGTCGTCAGTATTAGTTACGTATTGCAAGTTTAAGTACGGTTTTCAAACGCTTCCGCTCGCCGCTTCATCTCGCACTTTCTCACGGTCCTTATAGCATCGCCGCTTTTTCAGATAATCAAATCCGATTCGCGGACATTAATCACATCAACACATTTGCGGCGCATACGCGATTATTCACGATTAATCAAACGACTCGCGTCTCGAGTGATTAATTGTACGGCGATCAAAATATTAACTGAACAGAACCGCATTCCGCCATTGTGTGGGTCATGGCAAGGTGGCGGATTACAAATTGTAATCGTATTGTCTTTGTTAGCAGCTTAGCGTACAATGCGTTACTTATGTGGCATTCCAATGCAATAGTCGCTTTCGTTAAAAATATGCGCATCAACTTGTCGTGCTTTTTATGCACTAACTTCATTATTCATAACATAACAGCGCAATACAAACGCTTTACTTATGTATAGTGTGTCTTTTATTTTGAGTGAAATTGAAATTGGTCGAATAGCATTCTCCGAAGCAAATTTAAATATGTTACAGTGGCCTTTATCTTACTATTTATCTGTGTCTAAATTCAGATTTGAAAATTTCTAAGTGCCTTTGTCTTGTTTGTGATGGTCTATTTTTTCGCTAGCCCCCACCGATTTCAAGCCGCTCTATTACTTTCACTATTAAGCCTAACGATATAACATTCATATCGATTATCTCACATCGGTACTTCACAATAATTCAATAATATGAAAGGTTAGTATTGTTATGTAACGGCCCAATCAGCTTTCTCGTGTCATTCGTAGTGTACCGCGGCGTGAGTTTTGAGCATTGTTGTATAACACAACCGAAAATCATGGATTTGATATAACACGGCTAACAAAAGATGTATTATTTCACAATGCTATAGAAATCAGTTCTAGATCATAGATTAATTCATAATATTATCACCAAAGTTCCGGAAATAAAATAAAGCATTGTACAATAGTTTTAAAATTCATTAATGAATGCAGACTGTTTTAGATATCATTGCATATTTAGTGGATTTCTTGAAGACAGTTGGTTTTATGAGCATCTTTCAAAAATTGTAAAATCCGCATTATTTAAAAAAAATCTATAACTCTTTTTAAAACTGTAATCACGGTACGGTAGTTACTGTAAAAATTTAGGAAATTTTGTCAAAACCTTACTTTATATAAAGATCTAACATATTTCATATGAATATGTACTTTAATGAAACAGTAATTAAAATCAACAAGCTGAATTCAAATTGAAGACAAAAAAATATTATTTATTATTGCAACATATAGGCGTTAGTCCATCATATCTAACAGCATTTTATTGCGCAAATCCAAAAGCATATCATGTTACGAGCTTTCGTACAACGGGTACTTGATACAAAAGCATTACCCCATCGCGCAAATGTTATTTTTATTGTGTTACTATCTATTAACAGACTAAACGAGCAGCGAACTTTACATCGTGTCCTACTGTGGGGTAATAATGCAACAAGTTAAAATATGTAACATAATTTGTTTATAAATAAACTTTGTGTATATCGAGATAAAGTGCAAATTGAAATGGCAATCCCGGATGTATACAGTGGTCAACACAGCTTTTATACCTGTGAACTTTGCGATATGAATTACGCAAGTATGCCACTTCAGTTGAGTGTTGTTGGCAATGTTATTGTTACATCTGATTGTGTACACAAAATGTTGTATATTGCCTTCTCTCAAACGCAATTGTCAGAGTAGCAAGCTAAGGCATTGCGACAGAAATATTAGGTAGCAATCCATCTAATTTGAACTTCAGTCTTCCACTATGTCGGTCTGGGTTCAAATCTTGGCACGCACGCCTGACGAACGCACATAAATATATAATAACTGTAAATTTTAATTACACACGATATAACGGAGAAAGAAAACATCAGGATGTAACGTGCACCTTAGGATATGCTATAAAATCTATAGCATTTTCTGAGGTATATGCAGTCTGCCAATCCGCAATTAGCGTAGCAACAATAGCCTAAAATCTTCTTACTATAAGAGAAGACCCGTGTCCAGTAGTGAAAAAACGGTAAAAAAATCACACGTAAAGACGCCTTCACACTCGACTATGTAAACCAAAATTAAGCGAGCCTAGACTACTGTAACTAGACAGCTGCCACTTCTCACTTATACAATAAATATATACAATTACACAGCCTATTATTAGCCTATTACACAGTAAAAAATAAGACAATCACAGATAATTCTTCTCCAGACACAAAACAAATCCTCGTGCCTAATACACAAGCATTTGTCCCAGATGACAATATAACTCCCAACTCCTGACTCAACAGTCAGTTTATCTCTGGTTCCATATTGCTCTTCGGTTCCGTTCAGAATAGAACACAGTTAATACAACTGTTGCTAATTGAATCGCGATGCGGTTGTAAGGCGTTTAGGTTACAATAACATACGATTAGGTTCAAGATGACGTGGTACCATGACTTCACGCTCAAAGACTAACGCACGATCGACTGATTGATGACTATGTGAAGACACAAATCGTTATGTTCAATTGGTATCAATTGACCTACATTGTAATGCTTAATGTATTGATTGAGTTAAGCCGTAATCGCAGCTATGACTCAGAGCCTCGGCGATGCATGAAACCGAAAGGAGAATCAGAAGATATTTTGAAGTGATCATACAATATGTTTTCCTATCTAATATCAAATGCTAGCTCATACCATATCAAAAATATCAACGCTGGCCAATACGAGACATAAAACAAGCGACTTGGTGATCAGAAGCGATGTAATTCCTATTTACCGCTTTTATGACATAACAAGGTTTTAAAATCAAATAGTCTTGTAATTGACTGGCCTTGCGGTCGATTGGTTAAAGACCCTGACTGCATAACCGGAGGTCGTGGGTTCGATCCCACTCGGGGCAAACATTTATGTGATTTGTTTGTCCTGTGTCCGGTCGTAGTAAAAATATCTGTATAAGTATTATATCGTATGTATATATGTATGTTTATCAGCTGTCCGGTTACCATAACACGAGCATTAAATTGCCTTATTTGGAATCGGTTTGCCGTGTGTCGAATTGTCCCCAGTTATTATTATTATAATTTCCATAATACTTTTGCTTTTATCAAATTCAAGAGGGACGGAAAAACTTTGTATAAAGTATTACAATATTAGCATAATCGTAACTTACTCCACTGCTTCCTCCATTTCATTGAAATTGTAAAAAATGTAGAGCGTATTTGATAGTAATATATCTTTAGTTTGTGGTCAGAACTATGAAGGTTCAAGAGGAAACCAATGCAGATAGATATAAAATGCAATCACCAATGCGTCATGCAGGAAATGGAGCCCACAGCTATCTGACTTGCTATGATGCATACGATAAATTATAATGTTATATTTGTCTCAGTTCTGTTAAAGAGAAGCGAAATAATAACTAATGATGAATACAGATGAGTCTCAGTTCGCGTTCATAATAATTAAAATCATAGTTTTATTATAATAAACAACATATCAAAACAATCGAAAAACATCATAGAATACTAATATGAACCGAGTAGGTAATAAAAATATTTCTAACACAATGATTGAATGGCATCTTTAAGAACAACACTACAATTTAAATAAATTCTGTTTGCTTAATTAATTGGATCTAGCTAAATTCTTGCATAGAAATCTGGACATACATCTTCCGAGGCTTGATACCCCACTGTCATAAAGGCGAAACATTATACCTTTTTAAAATAACGCCTGGGAACCGGACAAACACGATTTGTACGGTGACGAAAGATTACTGCATCATTAGGCCCATTAAGCGTCTCCATGTATCTACAGATTGTTCGGATACGAGTGTGTCCAGGCTCATGTTTCCTTGTTTTGGAACTTGAGTCTGTATACCCGTATTACACCCTTATTTATAACGCTCAACTGCAGAGTTTATGGTATTTCAACTTGTATCCCATTCTATCACATGTGGAATTTTCTAAGAGCGATCGAGATAGAAAACGACTGTTTAAAAATCTGAATTAAACGGATATGAATATGCGAATCAGTGTTTTGTGGTAAACATCGATGGTTCTGTTATTCCATTTTGTTATAAAACTTTTGTGAGTACAGTAAATTTACCTCTTAGTACTGTATAGTTTTTAAGACTTAAGTACGGGTTATAAGTAAGCGTAATTGTGGTTGAAGCACCTCTACAAAAGAGGTTTAGAATATAATTTAAGTCTGAACAACAAATACTTCAAAAACGGACAATAAATAAAAGTTATGTTTTATCAGTATAATACATGTAACTTGGCGAATTTGCTTTGGTAGGCATATTTAATTTGGTGCCTATATTTAATTTTAGGAGTCCTAATCGAATTTGTTTCTTTTTTTTAATTCACTCTAATGTGTCAGACATCGACGTTTAAAAAAGGATCCCCTCTTAAGCATAATAAACATTATATTAGCTCAAATTAAGCGTACAATTTGTGCAAAAATATTTAAATAATAAAGTATATTAATGAGCTGTCACTTTTGTCCATCAATATTCAATTTGAGCTTTTTAGAATCAACGTTATAAATATTAATCAATTTTTAATGATATATGTTTTAAATGGTAATCGTTGTTGAATTCGAATGTTTCTTTAAATTAAGAGAATTTTATAAATATTAACAAAAATATAAAAACGTTAGTCGTATAACTTCGCCTTAACTGTCTTATACGAACACAGATTCACAATGTTATTTTTAATATTATGTAAAACTTTGACTAATGGTCAGCTATGTGGGCGAAGCTTAACGAGGATTGATGCGCCGAGTAGCATTCGGCCGGAGTGTGACCACGGATGACAAAACAGCTTACTTATCACCGCATTAACGTCGTAAATTATTTATTTTTTTACGGCACACAACGCGTAAACCAGTGGAACGTGGAACTAAATTAGCGGACACAAATCGCCGATATTTCATAATATGAAACGTGTAGGATTCCTGTTGGATTTCCTATTAGGCAATATTTGTTTGTGTAACATGTTTTATTGCACGCTGGTAATACTCCATAAGATGTTTTGGACAATAATAAATGGGGAAATTGGTATTAGGGAATTGATAGAAACAAAAAATTATCGTTGAATAAATTCTTAATGCTATAGCATTACCACATGAAATCGTTATTAAAAACATATAACATTTTTATATTATAATATTGAATTCGTTACTAACCGTGTATATTTGTATAAGAATTTGATATTAACTTTATCTGATTTTAGCAGTATCTACTTAGTACATTTGCACTTCATAGTCATTGATACTTCAATAAAATTGCAAAAACTGGGGAAATTCAAAATTTTAATCTTGTACTTCGATTGAAGGCGCTCTGAGGTAGGAAGCAGTAAAACACAGCTAGTACGTACCTAATTTAATGTTCCCCGTTTCACATGAGCCATAAATATTCCCACTCCTTTCGAAATAACCATAACTGAAATAATCCGCATAAACGTCAGCAATTCAAAGCAATAACTCATATATGTTCCTCTAATCCCAATCTCCCGAAGCTTTATGATAGATATATAAATGCTCCCCCAAATATTCGTAGCGGGCCACCGTCGTTACAAAAAACAACAATTAATAAATAAATAAAAAAAAAACGGTCCCGCCAGTGTTTCAATTCATTCTAGGGGCGGGGTCGTTTTACATTCAAGGGGAGGATATCTTTCGAAATCATTAGCGGAGGAATGCCTTCGGAAAGCTACATAATTTCGGTGCCCTTCGTCCGTCCGGACCGTGGGCGGATATAGCCTTTGTCTTAACTTATAAAATGGAACAAAAAAAAGCCTAAATGTCAGTTCAAAATATTTATTTGCGCCGGACGAAGCGGGCACATGTAATTTCGTCCGCATTGTCCACCGGCCGTGTTATTGTCCGCGAGTGATGTATTAACGACAACCGTTTCATTATTCGAAATTATTCTTTATGTTCGATTGTAGGTCGATAATAACGCATCGAGAGGACCCGAATACGTCCCGTAATGATATAAATATGTGTTGAAGGACTGTAAATGATAGCGCGCCGTAAACGTTGGTAAAAAAACTGTTAATCTGTGTATGGTTCTCGATGTTGAAGCTGTTGCTTAGTGATTCGAATTTCAGCCCACGCCAGTGATAAAGGATTCACATCTCACGCTGTAACGGTTAAGAACATATTGAGGAACACAGTATGAGTTCTTACAAAGTTTCTCTAGCCTCCGCTATTTACTCTGTCTCTGTCATTATAGGACCTGTAAAACAAAACAATAGTAAAACAAAAAGAAACTTGTTATAAAAAAGATCTTCATCAAACCTTTTAATAGTGCTAGTATATTGTTTCTTGAGTTAGGTACTCTTGTTAAAAGTAATATACTTTGCTGACGATAATAGCAGACTTTTCTAATGACGCAAACGTGATGACAAGCGGTTAGAACAATCTGATTACTTGTCAGCTTTTTATATAAAATTTTACTATAATCAACAGTAGGTACCTGTTCTTTCACCATTGACGATTGTTCAAACGAAACTTAAACCGCATCCGGTAAGTGAGTGACATTTTAATGGTGACATGAGCAAATTAATAAACGGTTTATAGTTTATGTAGTAATAATAATAATAGCATTTATATATTTATATGTCATTTGAAAATTTAAAATTAGAATAAGAAGCTAATACAAGCTAAGCGTAACAGGCAAGTCATCAACGTTGTGAAACAATTCGAAATATTTTCTGATTTAATTACATGTAACATATCTAACTTGGCGCTATAATCTAGCCGAGCCTCATTATGCACTGGGCAGGTCATTAACAAATTCTAATTAAAAAGCTCATGTTCACGTTCAAAAACAAAAACCGACCGCACCGGCAGTCATAACAATATTTAATTTCAACTCTTAATTATTTTACGAAACCGCTCATTACATGACCTCTGTACACTTTCATATAATAAAACTGTAGAAGAGTTCAATTCTGTACATTAATTAAAAATTTAAAAAAATACCCCTAAGCCTCTTCATAGAAGAAACACAAGCAAAAGAAAGTCATTTTGACATTTTTGTCTGTCTGTCTCTCGCCGGCTTTCATGCGAAAAGTACTGGACGGATTTTGATGAATTATTTTTTATTATATAGCTATAAGTCCTCGGCGACGTATAAGCTATAATTTACTATGAAATACTCCAAATGCTGCCCACAGTCTAGTGACTCCACGACTCCGCGTGGAAACCAGGAGTCGCAGGCAAAAGCTAATAATAAGATAACATCATTATTCATTACTCATTACCCACTTTTATGGTAGCTCTATTCATAAAAATCATGTGCGTGCCCCTTAAGCCTTCGTTATAGATGTACCGCGTGTTTAGGATAAGATAAACATTAAATAAACATACGCTCCTTTATTTTTAAGGCTTTCACTCTAATTGACTGTATGCACACGAAACTCTTTTAAGGTATTTAACGCGAACGGCGGCATCGTTAAGGTATCGCAAATGGACCGTAATGTGTACGGGGATAAGGGATACAAAACGCACACCAATTCACAGCACTAAAGCGCGGCGATCGTAAACTAACTGGAATTCTTAAGTGCATTTTGTAAGGGACAAAAAAGTTATGCGTAGTACGTAAATACTTAAAGGTAACTTGTTGTGTCGAGGCGAGTTGATAGGGAAGATATTTACCTCGTGAACACTTGCAAGTTTACGGGGCGATACAACGCTTTGTCTATGGTCCCAATGCGGATATCACCAGCGTGCCTGTGTTTGTCTATAACCAGATCTGTAGTATATCATCATTCCGATATAGTCTAAATCGAATCTTTTGTGAAAACATTGAATTTGCTAAATAGAATTTCAGGTGGTTTGTTAACAAACCCCATTTGCATTTTCATAGTCATATTTACATACAAAGTGGCAATATGAAGAACGTATTGTATGCAGCCGTCGGGAACATCAAACATTTTATAACGTGATTTTATTTTACTAGCTGTGCCCGCAACTTCGTCCGCATTTGAATTTAATTACTTATTTTTTATAATTCTACATTAAAAGTTACTCCTCATTACCTCTGCTATCTGCCAGAGAAACTCCCATCAAAATCGGTGAACCTGTTCCAGAGATTAGCCCTAAGAAACAAAGACAAAGACATTTGGCATAATACTCATACGTATCGTATATACATACATATGCATTTAGTAAAAAGCGCCTATTTTAATATTGCAAACGGACACTCCAATTTTATTTATTTGTATAGATGAATGGTATGCATCTCAAAGGAACGATGACTATTAATTTCATTGGAAAAGCAACATATTGCTGACACAATCGTGTGTTAATGGACCGCGCACACGACATGTCGCATAAACTGATCGTCACTCTATATTTACGATGGACTAGAGAAAGCGCGCGGCTGTATTTCCGTCTCTTTCGTTCTCAAAAGTGATATTGTTTTTTATATCGCTGTTCACGCGCATTTGTTAAGCCGCTTAATGTTCTGAAGCGCAATAATTATAAGTTTTCAGCGGCTGCAGCAGCTTTAAATGCTGCATGGGTAACCGTTAGTGTAAAAAATATGCTCTGTCAACTAGTTATGTAGCAACCATCAAAACGTAGCAGAGGCATTTAAAAGGCTTTTAAAACTTCGAAATATCTGAAAGATAAGTAACTCGTCTCTTCAATAATTGACATCAAGATTGAAATTATTTTCTATAATACGGAATTCAAAAATTATAACAATCTAGAAAATCCTCGATTGTACAACGTTCATTTGACCCATTTTTATATTAAACCGCTAACATGTTCTTCTACGCTTAAACATTAATAGACACAAATATTAATATTATGTCTGTATGAAGAAACAGTTACAACATAATTTCGTCAGCACACAAATCATACACCGAGATATATTTGCCGAACGCTTCCGAGAGACGTTAAAATGGGCAACATTAACGTCACTGGACATCACCGTGAAATCGCGCTAACAACGAGACATGTTATCCGCGCCGATAAAGAACGAACTTGAGAACATATGCTGAAAACACAGACAGAGACAAACACAGAGACGTTTATTTGCACAAATATGGGTTCATATAAAGATGTAACAAGATTATTAGTCCAAACCATATTTTGCCTTCTACGGCGTACAAATTCAAGAGATGAAAGTAAAACTACATTAAGTATTTGCTATTGCTAAATTATTACATGAAAACTGACACACATGTGAGTTACAAAACAAATATAAAACCGTGACTGTGGACTCAGCATTGGACACACATCAAGACATTAATACAACCGAAGCTTACTATGAAACAGCACGCTGAAACAGCAGTTTTTGCATACTGCGTAGTGTTTTAAGCATTATTACAGATCCCTTAATTTGGAAACACCAAACCTATGGATGAGATATTGAAACGCATCTGTAATTGATTTCATATAAAAATCAATTCATATTTGAGACCTAGCTGAGCCCGCGACTTCGTAAGCGTTTGAATTTAAATTTAAATAAAAATAGCCTAAGTTACTCCTTATTACATTTGCTATTTGCCAGTGAAAGTCCCATCAAAATCGACCCAGCCGTTCCAGAGATTAGCCGCAACAAACACACAGACAGACAAAAATTGTAAAACGTTGTTTCGGTATATGTACCATGTATTTAGTAAAAAGCGGTTACTTCAATATTACAAACAGATACTCCAATTTTATTTACATATTCGTACAAATGTATAGATTGCGGTGCTACTTTTATGTAGGCTTTGCTTACTTCTACCTATATCCATTATACAAAAGGCGAAATGCAGTAAGATATAGCAATAAAACATGTGGTGTCATATTCAAATATGCTCTGTACAGCGCGACTCACAGTTATTTGTATTTTGACGTAGCATCGTAGCGTCCACTCAAATATCAAGCTTAAATAGAATCAGGTAGCTAATGAATTTAATTTACATGAATACACTATTACCGTGTGAGTGATGCTCGGCTTTATTGCACCGTGGTTTTTAGCGGAATGAAAGACTCGTGTATATCGTTTATTAGGTCTTGACCACACTGAGCGCAACTTTTGCCGGATCACAATACTCGTATGTGACAAACCTATTGTGAACGAAAAGATACTTATTTAACAATATAATAAAAAAATCCATCAATTATTTTTTTATTAATATTAAATGGATATTCTAATGGATAAAGAGAATGCCCATATTTACATTACAAATACAAAAAATAAACAAATAAAACATAGTAATATTAATTAGATGCAATATATCATTATTCTACTGCTTTGCTCAAGTTGTTCCACCGAGTGTAGAATACCTGAAAGTTACACAGAAGCTGTGTAACTTTCTGTGTAACACACACTGTGATTCAGCGTTGATTACAAACGAAAGAAGTCAGCCAGTGGCTGATCTATTTGATCGAGATAGAACCCCAGTCTAGGTATCCCAATTAATTGATAATGATTAATTGTTAATAAATTAAAATTTATTTATTTATTTATATGTACGAGAAATACTAGATCTCTCTCTCTCCGATACGAATCGTTGTTAATAACGGATGGCTCAGTGTAGCGATCGCCTGGCTTTTATATTATTTATCGACTATTACAGAATGAGCGGGGTTGTCCTATTTGACATTCGGCCCACGCAATCGACATTTTAATAAATTTATTGGGCTGTGACCCGAAGATGTTCTTTAATGTAATTTTAGCCCGCAGTAATGAGCCTTAAGAAGAAGAAGAGAATATATATCTTATGCATGAAGAGAGTGATGAATGTAGACGAAGCGCGTCAGGTTTGCAAGGACGGAGATATTTGGCACTCGGTGCTTTCTGCCTACCCCGGTAGGGACCTCGCGTGATGGTATGTATATGTATGTAGTAATGAGGCGTATCATCTGTGGTAGGTCATCATGGTGCATCCTTACCGCTGTCTTTATAAGGACATGTAAAGATAAATGGATATCTGAACGTACATTTTAGTATATTTCGATAATCTCGGTAATTAAGTCGAAGAGCGATCTAATTAATTTCAACATAACGAACCGCTCCATATTATGAGCCGAAAGTTAATTGAGTGCGTGGGAAAGTGAAGTTTATTTTTAATACGGTCCCTTTAGCACAGTGCTCGCCGTGTCGGGCCGCCGGTTTCGGATCGATTTCGCGCTGGACAGATCCAAATTATGAACATAGATATTCTGTTATTGAATTTAGACGTCATTTGAAATTTAGTTTGTGGCTTTTTAATATTTTACACGTTTTATTTAATATGAAAAGTATTAGAAAAGAGACTTTGCCACAGCTAATAAAGGGTTAAGGCAACTGAGAGAAAACTAAATAATCCATGATAATTTTAATTATCGGGAGGTTATAAAACAACAGCTGTTAAGGGAGGGAATAGAACCCACGACCTGCGGCTATACAAGATCTCTAGCCGCAACCATACACCAGTCAACTCTAATGTACCGCAAATGTCTAACCCGAGTACGTAATAAGTAATCTAAAATTCTAACATAACTCTGTTTTAAAGCGACAGCGCCTTGTACCGTATCCCACTCAGTCCACGTAACGCAGTAATTCTCTTAACATGTCCCTGGTTACCAGCAATCGTTCTTGATGAACAATGGTTTAACACAATAATAAATACACCTACTCGGGACTAAAACAAGAGTCAATTTTCACCTACATTTCAAATCGAGACAAAATAGCGTTCGAAAAGTCCGTGCGCGCGTTTCGAGTGTAACAAACGTGTTTATTGTGTACAAACACGAGTTACGAGTGAACCATGATAATAATAAAGTCGATTGTAACGCTTGTAATTTATTAGTTTTACACAAAATGTGTATTACAATTTTATTTATGTAAAAACATCGCAACGCCACCTGGAAGTGTAAATGTATTAGTTTTACACAAAATATGTGTTACAATTTTATTTATGTAAAAAATAACAAGCGGCTGCTCCTAACGATTGATGTTTGCGAACAATTTGAACAGGGCTGTTAGTATTACTCATTTCACTTAATATAATGTAAATTTTCTAATTTAAAATCCGACAGTCGTATGTGGAATGACACCAATTATTATTATCATTAAGATTACTATAGACACGTTACTCTTTTAGCTCGGAAAGTGATCAAGCAACACAGATTTTATGTTTTCAATGAATTGCAATGATAGGTCACAATGTACGCATGTATTATTGACAATACAATTATCGTATATTCGCGATTTATATATCAATGGATATTACGAATAACGAACATTAATATATCGAGATAAAAACGATCATACATGACCGCGACTCGGCGTTGCGTCAAAGAAACAAAATGCAAACAAATTGTCGACCAACCGCAAAGCTCTGCGGCGAAGGCGATATGGGCTGAAACTAATTACAAGCCATTAGCGTTATTTTTGTTCGAACACCTTGTTTCATCTTCGCGTTCAATATAAAGAAAACCGCTTATTAATTTAATTTTAACGGCTGGCTTCGTGGTCGTTTAGCGACAGCCAAACCGGAGGTCGCGGGTTCGATTACCACCCAGAATATTTGTGTGATGAGATAGAATTATGTATTTTCCTTATATATAGCATACATATATACGTACATACACATCCATGTACGTACATACATACATAAAAACATACGTATATACATACAAAGCACACTTAGCGTGTTAAGAAATGTGCAGTAATTTTTTTTCCATCAATTCGCAATGAAACAGCGTGATAGAATATTGATATTTGACTTGATAAGTAAGAAGACTTTTAGACGAAAATATTATCATTTCAAAGGCTCCACCATAGACAATCGTATGCAGTGTTCGGAGTACACTTTCGCACGTTCAGTTCGGACACGACACGACAGTTCGTCCGGTACTTTATGTGCACATAAAGGGAACAGACGTTCACGCAGGCAGACAAACTATGTTCGTGAATGCTTCCACAACGCTTTTTCGTTCGCGACATGTTTCGTGTTCCACGTTTAAATAAACTTGCCGAGTTTAAATTTGGAATCGTAAACGAAACCAATGCATTGCAAAGCCGTAGAGTAAAAAGCTTTTAAACAGATTATAAAACGTTAATTTTCATACAATCTTTCTAACCCTGCTTTTACCCCATTAGTGGTGGAATTTGGAAAATCTTTTTATATGTCAGTCAGTCACCTTCTTGTTTTATATATACACCTATAGATTTCCGAAGACTACTTAATATTGTCACAGAGCCAAATGAAAAGTAGACAAAGGGCACGTGAACAATAAATCAGCTTCAGCGATAGAATATCTGGGAGCGCTAC
>DWUN01002466.1:0-13821 GCA_018249975.1 Passova gellias | reverse complement strand
AGATATTATCGAATATACCTTACCTCAGTTTAAAGAATTACTTGATATAACGAATATTCACTTGGTCCCTTGCGATTCGTTATATCGAGGTTGCACTGTATTTTGAAAATCATACATGTGTGGACCCGGCATAAGGAGTTTTTTGACTCTACCAATCTGTCTCGATAAACTGTTCTTACTATGTAATAGATTATTTAATTACACACTGAGGTATTAATAATTTTAATGTAGTCCTCGGTTATGTCGATGAATCTGTTTACTTAGCATTGGATTAAGGAGTAAAAATTATACTGTAACTTATAGCTTTTTATATTTATATAGTAAACAGATGAGGCAGCACATCGTCCCAAAGAAACAACATTGGAGTGACGGACTGGTATAAAACAAATAGATATTTATTAAGATGTGTTACTGCAAACACCTTACAATTACACTGGTAAAAAGAATGTAAGACCTTTTTTCAGCTCAATTTGTAACTAGCGATATGCAGTGCAAGGTTTGATACTTTTTGTAATAAAGTTTAGCTATTATTAATTTGTATAAACTGAATAGTGTTTAAGTCTAATATAATACAGCGCGAGTATGTGTTGACGTGTCGTTAAAATCTCATTATAAAAACTAATCTTGTAATGAATGACTCTGCACAAACTACTAGAATTTTTGCAATGTAATTGTGATTGTAAGCATTTATTTTGTAATACAGGTTGAAATGAGGTTTTTTGCTGGTGCCAATGTACAGTTGTCCTCCGAATGTACAAGTTTTTGTAGTTGAGACTTTATAACAATGTGTAATGTAAAGTTAGGTTCTGATTAATAAAATTTATTTTCTATTTTGGAATTTTTACTTGCATCCAGTGGAGCGATTTATCATTTGAATTTGACATTAATATTATATATTAAGGAAACTTAATCAGTATGATCTAAAATAATACAAAACATAAAAACAAAACAAAGTAATCATAGAAATGTTAGCAACGTAAGTACGTTAAAATGAATTCACAGCCTCACACGATACGTTTGAGATAACCCAATGAAATTCTTTTAATAAAAGCGCAGACCACTATTTCCTGTTAGCGTAAAATTCTGTCATTGAGTTCAACTCGTTTATGTCGAAGTTCAAAATGGTATCTAGCCCTCGATAGTGGAACCTGCCATAGAATAGTTTGTCTTTCAACATGTAAGGAAACCAGATTCTGTCGTCAGGCCACATGTTGTCGAAAGGTATTTGGTTATAGTTAAACCATTTAGGACGCATTTCTTCAGTTTCTGTGGGTTTTCCCACGTAAATATAAGTAGAAAACACTCTCACGTCCATCATGGTCGGTTCTCCTTCAAATGTAAATTCAAGGTGGCCTACATTTTTCAAATCGCCTTTATTTACAGTCACACAACATTCTTCTTTTAATTCGCGCACTGCAGCGTCTATTATAGATTCATTCTGTTCTAGTTTGCCACCAAAACCGTTCCATTTGTTTACACCAAAGCCCCTCTTCTTGAAACCTAACAGAATTTGAGTATCATTTCGTATGAAAACTAAAGTATACATTTTTTTCAACACCATGTTTTCTATTTATTAAATTGGACAATTCAGACAGATTTTTAAGACTAGTTTTATTCAGTGCACTTGTTGCAATTTACTTTTAAAGTTAGTTAGTAATCCAATACAATGGATCATTTGTAGTAGCTACCGAATGTCAAGTTATGTGTCAAAGTCGAAATTCGCGCCCAATCTATTATTGGTATTTAACTTTCATATCACAGTAATGTTTACTATACATCCAAGTTATTTAAATTACATTCATAAGAAAAAGTAGAGTAAATAATAACAAGTACTGTGTTCGTTAATTCATGATGGCAGGTAAACTCATTGAAGTAAAGTTATACATCTTAGTTAGTATAATATAATCTACGCAACTCGTCTCATTTACTACTATGTCTAAAATATTATAATTTGTTGAAATTCTTTGATTCTCTTGTGTAAAATAACTATTATATAAATGTCATTATCAATCTCTTTTAGTATTATGGCATACACATATAATCTAATGATTTCCTTTGAAATAATGTTTGGCGAGCCATTATATATTATAGTTAGTTGAATTCGACATTTTCTACATACATTACGATATAGGTATTTTCATATATTAGTCGGAGTGAATAAGGGACTTAATTTCGATGATGTGGTACATGATTAATGGAAGGCTTACGTTTTCACTGTATCAAGATTACATGCCCTCTGAAAGCATGAATAGCTCTATTTAGTTTGCGGAGCGAAGATCCTTATGAGAATTCCCTTATACCCTCTTTCCTTACATAGAATGCTTGATGTGGCATGATATAACTATTTCTGTATCACAAGATTTGGCTACCAATTAAGTTCTGAAGCTAATACATTTTTAAAACTTTACATAGTTTAAAAAAGTCCTTATTAATTATTTAATCAATCAATTTCCAAAACATTTTATTGTGGAGAATCGCTGACTAATTTTCGTTCAGGCAATTTTGAAGGGGGATTACGTGCAAATACTTATTTGCACGTAAGTACTTACTTTTACTTACTTTACTTTACTTACTTTTCTTATAAGAAGATGACGTAGTTTTATTTTTATGAAATGTAACATAAATGCCCCCGCTTCTTTTTACTATTCTTATTTTGTCGAGATTTCAGAAGTAACGATCGATATTAGCAAGTTATTAAATAGATGTTTGCATACAATCATTTTGCTTGTCCGTACTTACTTTGCAATTGGGAATGTTGGGGTTGTAGGTCTGTTGTCGTTCTGCATTTGGCAGAATTGATTGAATCCATTTAGGTTACGAAGTTACGAACGATTAATTATAAACCAACCTAACCATGTACACAAATAACTGCGTAGGTTAACAAACAAATCCATTAGTTTTTTAGTGAATTTTTGTTCCATCGTCCATTTTTGTTTTATCGAACATCGACTTTGCCACAAATAACATATCTTTATCTTAACACCTATTTATTATTGGATTAATTTTATCAAATACCAGTTGCGACTTGCGATCCTCGGCTTGACTAGTACCATGGTTGGACAATAAATTATTAGTTGGCATACTATGACTTTTTTGTGGTACTCTGTTACTCATACTCTGGTTTTATTGTTTGGTGGTTTATATTATACACTATAAGTATAACTCGAAGGGTATGTCAGGCACTTCCCGATTGTCGCGAGGTAGCTACAACGAAACTACTTGAGCGGTTTGAAATTCACCGAGAAAATTTCCTTAATTTAGAATGGCGATAGATAGGTAGGAGATAGGGGAAACACCCGTGCCTAGCAGTAAAAACATAATGAGGTGAAGCCAGTAAGTAAAATATTGTTAAGGCAAGTCAAGCAAAGGCACACTGTATTGCTTAGGTATAATATTTTAATGTGTATTATAATTTTGTTTGTCGCTAATAAGCAACGCAGTGAGCAGGCCTAAAGACCTATCTTGTCACGTAAATTCAAATTCAATCCTAACAAACTTAAATATAATCGTGTCTGGAGTTCCACAAGGACAGAGGTGCGACTGGCTATTGGATATTTTGTTGTACTATAACGCTAGGTCCACAAAGATGGACGAATTAATAGCATTGATACAAATTAATTTACTGTGTTGTTATCAATTCAAGTAACTAAAACTAAAGTAGTCTTCCTAGTATAATGTAACTGTGAGTAGTTTTCTTAATTTTTTTATATAAAATAAAAAAAATATATTTGCAAAAACCGTCTGCAAATGTAGGTCATGAAATACACAAATCATAAACGTTATTAAGATTTTTTGTCTTATTTCAGACACTGAAAGCTAATATCATTATCATCATCTTGTCGTATTTTATAAAAAATGTCTTCGTTACTATTAATTTCGCATATTAAGCTAAGCATCGCATACATTGTGACCGGGCCCGCCGACGGCACTCTGTACACAAAGACTTTGATTGTTTTACTCGAGTAAGTAAGATTTCCTGATCCCGGAATAATTACAAAACGAGCTCTTTTCGCAGAGTTCGCTTCGCTGTGTTTATTTAAATAATCGAGCTCCAACGAACATTACATTGCCGGCACATTTTAAAACAGTGAAGATTCATTTGTCTGTAAACGAAACGGCAACTACATTTAGGTCAGTCTTTCTCAAACTGGGCGATAATTATTCCTTATGGGCGCTGGGTAGTGGGTGTTTGCTAAAGATTTAAAAAAAAATTGAAACCACTCAGTGATTTAAAGAGATGATCTTAAAAAGAAAACAGTTTAAATAAAGGCGACAAAGGGTTAGAGTGTTTTAATTTCAAACTGAATATCTTGTATTTAATTTAAAATTTAAGATGGAACTTAACAATGGTAAGTTTATAAAAAACAATTGCAATTTTAGGTTAAAATACTGGACCTTAATGTACTCGGTAGATAAAATAAATTTGAGAATCTTTGATTTCTGTCGTTAAATATTTATAAGATTCAAAATGGACAAAAGACATTTAATTAAACGGACGCAACTGAAGATAGGATATTTGTATATTTGTTTTGATGATTGTCTTCTATCTTCTATCTCCTACTTATTCTACTTCTACTCTACTCTACATCTACTACTACATATTCTTCGTCGCTAGGTCTAAGGTCCATTCGCCAACAAAATTAAAAGAAAATATATACATCTCCGTTTATCTTAACATTTAGATGAGAAGCCGCGTATTCTTCTGTTCTGTCTTTAGACAGAATCGATCTGTATCATTAAACATCCTTCGGTATGAAAATGAAGGGAAATATGGTAAGGAAGCATGGCATAGAGTTCTCCGTAATATTCTATAATTCGTGTGAAATTATCCAATGTAGGTACCCGAGGGGGTTAGGGTCTTAACACTTCTCATTTTAAGAGGACACTTGTATCAACTGCAGTGGAAGGATTTCCTTGTCCTTACCGAAAGTAGTGAGATGTATTCATGTCGGTATTACTTGGATACTCAGAGAAGGAAAAGGAATACTCAAACTAGATATAAAAAGGCAGGTAAAATAATAAGCTATTACGTAAAGAAGCGTGCTTTGTTCTTATATCACTATTTCGGTATAACGATAGCAATTATCACTACGATATTATTATAGGTCCACAACATGCAATAAGATAACAATATTATTTGTGTACCGTTCCAGTAGCTGTTTAGATTTCTTTACGTTTCTACGTTGATGCGTTGTGAGTTAAGACATCTTAACAAAGTATTATCTGAGTTTAAACCTTGTGCGAGAGCAACTTATTGATGGTTATTAATGGTGAGTAGTCTTATTTGACAGTGAACATTTATAGCAATTAAAAGAAAAGATTGAATTGATTTATAGTGCAAAATCTTAGTGGTACATGCTAAGTTATTTATTATTATAAGTTATTAAATTATATTGATGATTGAGAATTGTCAGGCGCGGTCCTATGATTTCTAGTCGGCGTGTGTGCATCTATTACTATGACTATTACTATACACAAATCTTTTTAACCTTCTATGGAAGTGTTTACCGTATTCCTAGCGGTTTTTGTGAAAAATATGTCGTGTTCCAGAGGCTTTTAATCGTGTCTACCATATGGAGGGTAACCATCAGTGTTGATTTCAAAATAGTATTGTAAGGCTTTCTCAGTTTAGTTGGGGTATCTTACATTTCAGATATTTATACAGGAATACTATTAAAACACTAGTTGATACAGCCGATGACCGATCATGTGTATGACCAGTCCATGTTCGAACTTTGTCCAAGGACCTGCCGGGACCACATTTGCGGGGCTTTTAACGCATCTTCTGGCTTCTCAATGCTTATTAACGGAATCTTGGCCTACAGACCAATCGGACAAAGTGTCTGGTGAGTTCCGTTTTTATGTTTTTGAAGTAATATAATATTCGCTATAGGTAATTGCCGCTCAGCTGATCTCTCAACGAAAAGTCTATCCTGAATTCACGATAAAATCAAAGCGAATTAGACAAAGAACACTACGAAGATTTTACAAACCAAATTCAAGTTATATTCACTGAGAGGTAAACTCGTCATTATATTTGGTGTTAAGTAATTGAGAGTTTCCAATTTCTTAAACGTTAAACTCGTAAGTTTACGAGACGCTCAGAAAATAAAAGAGCATTGTGTGAGGCAGCCTTTGAAACACAAAACGGGCCTTTGAGATGATAATGATGTACGAGTATCGACTCGCGCACATATTAATGATAACGATTCAAAAGTAAATCTGGTAAAGTTACTTTTAATGTTGTAGAGCTAAACACAGCAGAATATAGGCATGTCACTCGCACTTCATTTTTGTTGTTCCTGTGGTTGTCAGTATGTCCTTGAATAATAAAGTAAAAACTACAAAGATAAAAGATTTTCAGATAACCATATATTGCTGATTCTTTTTTTAAGATGGCGATTCATTCGACTTCATCGTAGTGGGCTCAGGGACAGCTGGCTCACTGCTTGCTAGCCGCCTGACAGAGGTGGAAGATTGGAAAGTTCTGCTCATCGAGGCTGGCGGAGATCCACCACTAGAAAGTATTGTAAGTCAGCTCGTCAAGCTCAGTTTTCTAAATGCTTTCGCTTGGAATTAATTGTTTGATTAAAATTAAAATTAAATTAAAATAATTTTAACTGAAAGATTAAATTGAAACATAGCTTTATTATTTTTCAGATCCCGAATTTTTCAGGAGCTACACATAGAAGTGAACATGTGTGGCAGTATTATACTGAAAAAGATGAAGCGACCAACAGAGGGTGTGTTAATGGTAAATCGTTTTGGCCTCGAGGGAAAGTTATTGGAGGTACTGGATCTATTAACGGTCTGCTTCACATGAAAGGCAGCCCTGAGGACTACGAACCATGGCATTTAGAAGATAATGATGGTTGGGACTGGGCGTCGATACAAAAGTATATGATGAAGAGCGAAAGAGTCATTGATCCTTTCATTTTAAATAACCCTGAACTAAGAAAGAATCATGGCACGGCTGGAGAATATTTGATTGATGCACTTAATTTTACTCATGTGGAAGTAACCAATACTTTGATAAAAGCTTACAAAGAAATGGGCTTGAAATATTTAGACGATCTTAATGGTCTTACACAAATGGGAGTTGGGAAAATACGCGGTGGAAATTATAAAGGAAAACGTGTAAGTACTGCAACAGCGTTTCTAAAAAAAGCCAAAGATCGTAAAAATTTATATCTCCTAAAATATGCCTTTGCGAATAAAATAAAATTTGATGAACATTTGAACGCTAAAGCGGTTCTTGTTACACTTGCGAACGGTGAAACAAGAATATTCTATGCAACAAAACAAGTGGTTATCAGTGCAGGAACAGTAAATACGCCAAAGTTACTCATGTTATCTGGTATAGGTCCCGGAGAACATTTAAAAGAAATGGGTATAGCTGTTCTATCAGATTTGCCAGTAGGAGAGAATCTCCAAGATCATGTAAGAATACCCATACCATTAACTTTAGATACTGGAGCCAAACCGAAAGATGAAGTTTATTGGTATAAAGCCGCAGCTCAATACTTACTTGACCAAACCGGTGTTCATTCTACAAACTACGATCAACCAAACATCAACGCTTTTCTATCAGTTCCATACGACAAGAACCTTCCTGACGTACAGATTGATCACAATTATTTTCTACCAAATACTTCGTACGTTTTTTCGATGTGCACGAACATTATGTCCTTTAACGATGATATTTGCAAGCAGCTTTCTGACATGAATGCACAAAATGAAATGCTAATTTTTTTTGTGTCCCTATGTAGACCATTTTCAAAAGGAAAAATAATGCTGCGATCCACTACTCCCACTGATTCTCCCAAGATTTATTCCAAGTACTTCAGCGACAATCGAGATATGGAAGTTTTTGTTGAAAGTTTGAAAAGAGTAAGTGACATTGTAAACACTGAAACATTTAAGAAGATAAAAGGAGAAATAAGGAGGATACATTATAAGGGCTGTGATGACTTTGTCTTTATGACCGATAAGTATTGGGAATGTATGGCAAGAACCATTACTTACAACGTATATCATCCTGTAGGGACGGCAAAAATGGGAAAACTAGACGATCCTTCAGCAGTAGTAGACAGTAGGTTGAATGTTATAGGCGTGAAGCGTTTGAAAGTTGTAGATGCAAGTATTATGCCAACTATTACAAGTGTGAACACTAATGCTCCCACAATGATGATCGCTGAAAGAGCTGCAGACTTTATCAAAGAAGAACACACGAAAAGAAAAGACGAATTGTAAAGGCAGATATTATTAAAGACTAGCTATGACGTATGTGTTTGGATAAAAAATATCCTACGTATTAAACAAGCTTATAAATGATCTGTGTATCAAATTTAATGCAGACATTTCTATTTAAATATATAGTAAAATGTATAATTACAAGTAAATTTATAGAGTGAACTTCAGTAAGTTTCCGACGTTATTTTATACAAAATTTCGCCATTTTCCTGTGCAAATTATGAGTTGTATGTAGTAATCAATATTTTAAATTAGAATTTGAAGTTTATGTTGTATGTTTTGGCACAGACCATTGACTAACAATGTATTTACGTCAAAACGTCATCAGAATTACGTCGCTGTGTAATGTAGGTTTATTATTGAAATTTTAAAATAATGATATGATTATAAAATCAAGTTTAATCTTTCTAAACTTAGTATTTACGTATAAAGTTATAGCATCAATATCAGTCGTAGATAGAGGAGTATTACAATTGACCGAGAACTCGGTAGGATTCAAGTTCTTTCTGGATATAACTAATGATAATCGTCAAAGCAATTGTAGTTTACTTTCCCGATGTGAAAAGTGCTGTTTGATCGATTCAACGCAAGAGGATTGTGATATTATGACAGCGTTTGGTGATAATATTCAAGTTGTGAAACCGAGAGATAGACAAACCTTGCTGTTTGTGGCACCGCTTTTGGTACAACATGATTTAGTTGGATTCTGTGACGTCAAATTGAATTACACTTGTAATAACACTAAAGATAACATACATGTGAAAATACCATTCGAAACGAATGTCAATCTCAAAAGGCTACGAGCGTTGACGGAAAAATATGTTGGTGGCAAAAAATTTAGTAAGTGTAATACAACCGATCAGGACTCATTGAACCATTGTGAGCCTGTTGATTGCGATCTCAAATATTTCGATACTAGACCTTTTTTCAACCGCAATTTAAAAAAGTGTGAACGAGTGCCGATGTGTATGACAAATCCTGATAAAGAACTACCGGATTACGTTTACATACCGAGTAGCAATGTTTGCAGAAATTTAGATATACCATTGAAAGTTCAAGATATCTATGCAATCAGTTCAGGGTTAGGAGTAGTAACGAACAATCCTGTTTCAACGTTCGACTTGAAGGTAAAAGTTAAGTCGAATTGCACAACGATTTCGCAAAATTTGAATTTGCTTCGTGATTTAATATATGGTAAATTGGTTCCGATAACAAAAGGGGTTGTATTGGATTACAGCGAGTGTTTCAAATCAATATTTAAAACTATCGCAACATGCATAATCAGTTTATGCTTGATGTTATTTTTATTTGTTGCCTGTGTCAACACTACAGCGTGGCTGTACTTGCAATGGTCCGAGGGTAACTTCGGGGCGATGTGGAATCACATGAAGTGTAATGCACCGAAAAGACAATATAAAAGGTATCAAGAGGAGAAAGTAAGAGGTAATATTAAAAATGCATTGCTCCGAGAAGTGGTGATTAAAGACATACCACTCGAACTAAGAAATAGTGCGATCGACGTATTCGATAGAATGGGGAGGGAAGTGGAAAAGAAAAGGAGGTATAGAAGAAAGGACATCGGCAGCCAGATCAGCTTGCAGAAGGAAAAAGATAGCCTTATGTCTTCCTCGTCGTCAACCGTTTCAGAAAACCAAAGAGAATAGATATTTTCAAATATTTTAAACGTGACGTGGAATCTACTTAGAACTTATTAACTGATAAGTTTGTGAAATAGGACAATTTTTAAATATATAATATTTTACAATATTGACTGTTATACTTTTGTTTTTTGTAATCCGATGCAAGTTTAGCGAGGGAACCATCGGCCGAGGCACCCCAGGGTCGGTCTTTGTTCACCAGTCGACTGATACTGGTTGATGATGGACTATGGTTCGTTGACTGAGTGACTATTTGTTTGCATTGGCATTTAGTCCTAGCATAATGGAAAAAAATGGATTTATAACATAATAAATCCTTTTCTTATCGTCTTAAACCTGTTACTAAGACCTGGCGCGATGGGATAATAGCAGTAATAATGATAATAATAATAAAACTGTCTCTGTTTTTGTTGCCATATTTGCTTAAAAATGTTCTCCGGCGTATTCAAGTTTGTATAAAGAATTATCTCTTCATATTTTTGCTCGTAATTGTTTAATTTGTTAAGGCTTGTTTACGAAATTAATTTTTGTCTCAAAGGTACATTTCAAGACGTCTGTTTTAAAAATTAAAACAAACAATTTTTCCTCGAGGGCTTGATAAAGTTAGGACGTAGGGAGGAACATTAAAAACTCGATGTAAGATAATATTAAACACTATTATACAATTTGTAGACACTGCGGCAACTAATAACAAAACTAATATAATTTCTCCCGCAAAATTAGTTCGCAGTAGCAGCGCCGATGTCGCTCTTGCCTGTTTACACTATAAATACATTTCCCATAATATCGGATGGAGGCGGAAATGAGGTTTACAAGCGAAGCGAATCGACGTAAATTAGCAGGTGGGGGAATGTAAATTGTTTTTTTTTGAATTCAGCCCAATAAAGAAGCAGACGGGGCACCTGGTGGTGAATGGTCACCGTTTCCTATGGACATGTCCAACGTCCGAGTAGTTACCGGTTTTGAAGGAGAGCTGTCTTTTGTTTATTTTTCATCATTTTCTTTTTCATTTCGTTTCATATGTACCTACAGTTATAGAAATTGCACTATTAATATTCTCGGAGCCAGTTTTATTCAAGAGAAGACAAGATAACTTGTGTTAGCAGCCTTCGATAAGTGCAAACAATTAATAAATGAAAATATTAGTCAAACAACACAGTTATCCTTTGTTGTTTTTCTTTCAAATAATATTTGACTCAAACTGGAAACAATCATTGATATATTTATTTATTACCCGGATTGGACTTTTTCCGTGTTATGATTTGGGCGGAAACCAAGTAATTCACTCACAAACTTTAAAATTTCCAATCTATGGAATGCTTCATTTGCATACTGAGACCCATTTTAACAGAATGTTAAGTTTAAGTGCTTAGAACTTTGATCTAGTTTCATCGAAAGTGAAAATTTGGCTTATAGCAGCACACTTTTCAAATATAAATAACATCAAGTAACCTTTGAAACGTTGTCAGTTCACAGGTCGTTTCATATGTTATAATGTATGATATTAATGTATCAAATTGTAAAGAGCTGTCATCTCCTACTTAACTTTAATTAAAGGCTGAACAATTGGATCAATGAGACTTTGTACTCTGTATTTAACAAGAAAGTCATTGTAAGCGCACCCTTTGTGTCAGGCCATTGTTGAAAAGGCTCTCTTATTAAACTGTATCTTGTGTGAAGACAGCCAGATAGTAGAGATCTTTCCGAGGTCCGCGGTGTCAGGCTTTCGAGGTGAAAAAAGCGCAATGCATAATACTTTACTTCGTAAGTAATAGTTTAAATTTCTTGTATCCATTATAATATATTAAATAAATGAATTTTAAGAACGCCAGACATTTTATTTTGAAATTTGACAGGTCAGCTGTTATGCTGGTATAACATTTTGATTCAGTTGTAACCAGTCTTGCGATAATGCTTCTATTTGCTTACAATAGGTACCTTTGTAACCTAATCACAATGGCAGTAAGCGTAGCTGCCGAAATTAATACAAAATTCCAATAAATAGTGTACAATCTAAACGTGATTTTCAGAAGTAAATGACAAGAAATTCAAAAGTGTCCAAGATACATATAAGATTTTTACTTTCGTACTAACAGTCAGCATGATGTATCCTAATCCCAAGACGGATAAAATCCGACAAGGTGGAGTAGGTGAGTAATGTTGATAATGTAAAAAATCCACTAACAAAAATTACAATGTTTTCTCCGCAAGGAATTTATTCGAATGTAGTACACTGGTACGTATACGTAAGGATTAAAAATGGATCAGCTCAGAATGAGAAGCCATGTGATGCAAAGTTGCTTCAATGTATCGAGACTAACGCGTTTTGTGAGGAGCATCCCGACATCCTAAGAAGCGTTTTTACCGTGGTCGTCGGCTATTGGGAGGTAGCGTCGGTAAGGACGCATTGCGGCATAGTAAACTGTTATTAAACATGTCTATAGATTAATTTCTTGATATCACTCAAATTTGTACCTTTTTGTGTTTTGTTAATATGGTGGAATAGACCTATGACATGAAATAATGCATTCACATTATCATTATGATTGCAGCTTTCATAGCGCTGTGCTGTTTCCCCATATTTACGATTGTCTTTAACGATATCGTTATTCGCATTCAGAATAAGGACATGGAGAATTTGCTAAGGCAAATTATTGTTACCGTATGTCTTATTTTTCATACTGTTAAGGTAATCATTATCTGTTATTAATGTATAGTTTGAAGTATTTTATGAAGGTATGACACGTGATATTAATTGCTGTATATATTATGAAATGAGTTATTTATGAGCATGTTATTTTTTACGCAACTGGATAACGCTAGGCTCCGGTCAATGTTAAACGACTATTGTCCAAGACTTAGGAAAAATCAGCTCAAAGAGACCACGTGGACATAGAGACTTCTAGAAACTACATTCTTCGTCTAAATAGCGAACGATTTTACTCTATAGGGCTATAACCATGTAATAATTGGTATTATTCTTGCAGTCATTTTTAACCATCATTTATAAGGAGGAGCTCCAAGAAATCTTCACCACCATCACAGAGGATTATGCAATATACAACAACATGTCTGAAGAGTATCAACAAGTGGTTGCGGAGAGCATAAAAAAGTCGAAATTTGTCCAAGTAGTGTGGACTAGCCTCGTTGGGTTAACTGCTTTAGTTTTTCCAGGAACTGCCATCGTTCTTAACATATATACCGCATTGTTCACCGATTCGCCCAGGAGGTAAACTTAATATAACTTTAGTCTAAATAAATAAAAACACAAAATTGACTTAGTGATTAAGAATCAAATCATCTGTCTCATTAATAGTGTGCTTTAGTAAACGAAACTAACTTTTGTATATTGAAGTATATCTATTGTAATTTTGGGTTTGAATTTGAAGGTTTATGGTGCACGAGTGCTTCGTATGGGATTTGACTCCTGAACGAGTTTACTCCACGCCAGTGTACGAGATTTTTTTTATCTACAGTTTATTAATTACAACCCTCATCTTCTTGGGGTATACTGGTCAGTATGTTAGCCCGTTCATCGTCCGTCCATCTTCTTCGTAAATGTTTATTTGATTTGAATGTTATTCTTATCTAAATAAGATATTTGTTTTTCGTAATTTTTAGGGTTCCGTACCCTAAAAGGAAAAAATGGAACCCTTATAGGATCACTTTGTTGTCCGTCCATCCGTCCGTCTGTCAAGATCATTTTTCTCAGGAACGCGTGCAGGTTAAGTCGAAATTTATATTACATACTCAAGCTTACGGTCCCTTGGAACTGTAAAAAAAATCAAACTTCTAAGCGAATGCAGTAAAAAGATACAGCCGTTTATGTTGCTAATTTTCGACACTCGCAAGGGAATCAAAACCTACAGGGTACTTCCCGTGAACTCAGAATCTTGAAATTTGGTACGAA
>DWUN01002465.1:0-13822 GCA_018249975.1 Passova gellias | reverse complement strand
AAAAAAAAAAAAAAAAAAAAAAAAAAAAAAAAAACAGACGAATTGAGTACCTCCTCCTTTTGGAAGTCGGTCAAAAAAGAAGGTTTTACGCCATAGTCTACTTTTAACACTGGTTCAGTGTGGACTAGACACTTCACGCATCTCGGAGGACGTCATACTGTTGGACGTGTCTGACGTTCGTTATACTGTTAGATGTGTAGACTGTTGGATTTGAACTATTTGAACACTTGCAAATTATTAGTACATCATCCATATAAAACGTAGTTTGATCGTGATCGGGATCGTAAAATAATTCGGATTTTGAAAAAAGACCACTCACTATCATTCACATTACACTTTGAAAATATTATTACGACTTTTACAAAAGTCGATTATTTGTAGTGGATGTAAAATGCCAAAGTACCCGAACGATTGAATGCGGTCATGTGGGAGCCAGAAACTACTGGACGTCACAATGCACGCGAAGCTCGCGTCGTCCCGTGTGTGAGCGCCGGGGCGGACCGCGGCTGGGACGCGTTAAATATCGTGTGCCGGATTTACCGCCGACGGTTACGCTCGTATAGCGCTGCGTTATACTGGGCGCATTTTAATTTAACGTCTCAGTTACCGCTCAATGTTTGTGAATGACGTGTTCGCTAGATGTCGCCGCCTCGCTGCGCGCAACTGGACGATTCATCTTTGTGTTATTAAAATTAGCTTTATTATTTTACATAAAAAAATACTTTGGCCCCATTTTTGAGAACGTTTTGTTTACAAATATTTATGCCTTGTCGTTATTTAATAAATATGCCTACAAAACTTCATTTGCCCGAAAATAGTTTTGAAATGTCTGTTATGAAAAGGCTAAAGGAGCAGTATAAAGCCTAACTTAAAACTCTTATTATCTCTGTATAAAATTTCCTGAAACTTGTCTCGACGGTTCGCTCGGGAAAGTGTAGCGGGCTTATTTTCGCTTCCATAATATTACCTTATTTAAGTATTATTGAAAACATACTGCAGTACAGTTTTAAATGAAGTAAGCAACAGTCTCGATAAAATGAATTGAATTTGAATCAAGTCAATTTACAGACTTATTGATAGATGGTTTAATAATATTTTTTTCAATATTTCCTTGTGCTGCTTTTTACTTTCTTTACTTATTTCTAGAAACCTTACAGTTACTTGGTAACGTTTCTATATGATACACACAGTTTAAGGCTTTAATGCATACCAGTGTAACCGAATCACGAGCTCTATTCGGACATAGTTAATTATTCTATCGAAAATATGCTCCATTACATAATTACATTAACATCAAATTTGAATATAATTAATGTTTAATGACTGCGTGACCCTTTATCCAGCGGTAGACAGTTGAATCAATGGATTATCTGGCAATTTAGGCACCAAACGGTACAAACAGCACAAAACTAGTCTTTGTGTTTCGGCAGCTAGTCCATATCAGCTGCGTGGCAGCAAAAACATTAGCAATGGCGTTGCTTCAGCGACAGTTGATCCCGCCCTACAGCAGATATAATTAATCAGGCTACACGATGTTCCAAAGCTCCTTTGTTAAAAGATTTTTAAGGGAAACTCTCCCAAACATAACGTTTACGAATACGGAGGGAAGTATTATCTCTAATAAACCCCCGTAATGTAATTTTCAAATCCCGAAAAATGTAACCCATTACGCTCAGACGTTGAATAAATATCTCGCATTCCGGCCATATTTCACTTCACGTAAAAAACTAGACCGAGGTGGATGCCAGCCAACATTTCTAGTAATTAATAACACAGATTTCATTCGTTTTAGATGCGTAGCGGCGCTACTGTATCACGCCGCGATTCAAAAGAATTCGTTTTTTATAAATCTGATGAAGCCAAAGTGACAAGCTTTTTGCTTTCATTTATACCCAGCCTTTAGTGTTATCGCCGATGTTTACTAATGAAGAACGTAATGTGGCGACCGTGCACAGGATAACGCGGAGTATACTAGCTCTCCGCGAGGTGGACCGGCAAAGTGAGCAGGTTTTCGACCAAACTTGGATGAGAAAATCAGAAGACCGTGGATTGTGACGATGTTTGGGGAAACCCCGCTTCAGCGGCGGTCGTCTGTGGCCTAGAATGATGATGACGATGATGGTGACGATGGAGATAATAGAAATGTTTTCGATAGTGCCGATGGCGATGATGATGATGATGTTGATGATTCAATTCCTGTATCCTGACATATTGCTGGCTGTGGAATAAAAAATCCGCTTGAGCGGTGCCGCCGACGCCTGTACCTTGCCCCGTGCTATTGGCTGGAGTTTTGTTACCCCCATTTCAATTAGAATAAATGAATGCTAAACCGGTCGTTTTGTCTTCGCCGGCGAGGGGCGCGCCGCAGTTAACTTACGGGTTTCGCTCAATTTGCTTTGATTATGTATAAATAGATCTTTTAGGCGACTCTATTAAATAGCGACACTCTATCAAACGGGTATCAAATACTGTTCCCCTTGCGATAGTGGTCCAATGTGAGACTTAACTACTGGAAGTAATTAGGCGCTTATGTAAAATTGCTACGTTTTTCTGCCTACATTAACAGAAGACTAGGTCTTGTGAACTAAAAGAAGAGTTGAAAAAACGAAATACCTCAAAGAAAAACACAAAGAAATCGATGTCCTACACACATCCTACACATTCAATCACTTGCTCGCCTTATTCGAGTCAGACAGCCTCGTGTGGAATTGTCCCAGTTATTATTAATGAAAGCAATGCTTTTCTTATTTTGGCGGGAGGGCTGGAGCCCCGCGGCTCAGGGCACGTCGACCCGCTCAGATCGTTCGTACCCCGAGCAATGCCTTACCTAACTATAAAACATTCGTGAAAGGTTTCAATTTGCATCAGCTATGCTACGTACATAACAAAACATCATTCAACTCTCATAAGACATCGTCAGCCTTTTGTGAAAGCCTGCTCTGTTCGCATTTCTGTGCGATTCTGTAATGAGTTTCCTTGTATTTTGCAAGTGTGGCATGTGTTTTTAATAGTTCACGTATGTACTAGGAACAAGATAGAAGAAATGGAGCAAGTAGAATGATGCAGAAGCACGAACTGACGCTCGTTATTACGAATGCAATGGAAATGGGACAGTGAAGTAAGCAACTCATCATTAGACAAATTACGGTTAATCTGATACGGTTAAGTCCAATTTTTCATCAACGTTTACCGAAACAATTGAAAAACGGGCACTTTAAGATAAAAATATATTATGAGGAGATAAAGTTTGAGATTCTTCTATAACGAAAGCAGTAAATTATTACGAGATGAATATTACACACTCCGTCTAGAATAAACCTTTGTCCGGAACCTCTCCGCCGATATTTAATCCTGATTCGGTGCTCAGGCGTAAAACACCCAATCTGCCTTTCAATTCGGTGTCTGAAAATCTAGGTTATTCGCAGGTCTCCCGAGATCGAACCTAGTTCAGCTCCGACTATCTTTACGATGAGCTTTCATGGACGCTTTCTAAAAGTGTGAGAAATTGACACAAACACTTTTTGTGTTAGATACCAATGCAGTATGTCGGTGTAGTGTTCAGCTAGTTTTTTTATGAACAAGAGCATAATAATAAAGGTGAAGTGAATACTTTGAATTACTAATAATAATGTAAACGCAGCGATGCAGTTATACAAAGGCTCAAACAGCAGAACAATGATATCTTTACGTTTTACTATTATAATGGTTTTCATTTATATGCATTGAGGCACTTAAAAGTGAACTAAATAAATTTGAAGTAATGAAACTGACAAAATTAATTTTGGACGTGGTAGCAATCTGTCTAATATTATATTGCATAGCCAAATTTTGCTGGAATGGGATTTGTTAAGAGGAATACATAAACGTTTGTCATTAATACCGTGAAATCACGTCGAACTGCAAATGAGAAAAGTTCTCGAAAAAAATAGAAGAAAAAAAAAGTCCGTACAAATTTCGAGTCTTATTACTCCGCCAGGCCACACTAGAGCTTGAACTAGAATTGCTGGAGATGGAGATGATAAGTGACAGCAATCGCAGCACTGCAGCAGAATATAATAATTAAGATTATTGCACGTTATTTCAGGACAACTATGGTGCTACAAAACCATTCAGGATTTTCCAATATGGGAATCCAAAAAATGCTCTGCCTCGTATGAATGTTTCTATCGAACGCGGGAATATATGAAAAAATATTTCTTTTTAATTTGCTCCGCACATGCATCTATTTCCATTTTGAACTTGTGAAAGATAAAGGGAGATCTCTATTTTTCAGTTTTCAATAAGTTATTTGAGGGTTAGCGCGGAGTTGATATAAAAATTGTACATTTTATGTATTTTTTTTTTGCGTGCATTCTCATTCATGTTTTTCAGGTCAAGAGTACATTTAACAGACGAATGTGAAATAAAACACATGGAGGAAAGGAGTTAAAAGAAATTTATTAATACAGAACTCGGTTGGTTGGTCGGTCGGTTGAAGTGTTCGGTTGACGTGTGGGGTACACGTCGACCCCGCAATAAGAAAGTTTAAAGGCCACATTTCTCCACGCGGGCCGAGTGACTTCGCAGACTTCGCACATCTCAGGGACGTTACTACTCTATAATTACTATATCTGCAGCAGATCCCTCACGTAGTTTTCCGTTAGCATTACCAGTTAGATTACCATTTTTAGGTTTCCGTACCTCCAAAGGAAAAAACGGAACCCTTATAGGATCATTTGGTTGTTCGTCCGTCTGTCGAGACCCTTTATCTCAGGAATGCGTTTAGGTATTAAGCTGAAATTAATATCAAATACTCAGGTCTGCTGTCCCTTGAAGCTGTGAACAAGTCAAACTTCTAAGTCAACGTAATCAAAAGCTACAGTCGTTTCTGCCGCAAATTTTCGATACTCGCTCTATTTCTTTGTTTTCGATATATTTCAGGTGAGCTGGCAGTCAAACGCAAGCCTATTACACAGTAAAAAAAAACTGGCGAGGGAATCAAAACCTACAGGGTACTTCCCGTGAACTCAGAATATTGAAATTTGGTACGAAGCAACTTCTTCTAGTACAGTTGTACGAAAAGTTTCGAAAACCGTACATTTTTAGTTACATCATATAATAAAAATATTTTTAATAATTTTAAAGTTACTACCCCTTTCGTCATGAACGCGTAAAGGTATTAAATTGAAATTCATATCAAATACTCAGGTCTATAATACATGTAAGCTGTAACAAAATGAAACTTCTATGTCAGCTACAGGTTTGTACGGAACGGTCGGTTTTTTTTATTTATAAAACGCACGTAATTTTATAAAGTCGGGAATGCGTGCCAAGATGTGAACCGAGACCCCCTGCAGCGGGAGATTAAAATTAAAACGGCTAAGCAAACTAAGCTAAGCATTTTAATTTAAAAGACTTAAATACACGTTGAACTGCGTGGCCCTCTCCACGTAGCGGGCCAGGCTGGCTCGCTCGCCTCCGTCGCTCCAGTGCTGATTAATGCATACGGATTATTGTTCCAATCGAAGAGCTAACTGTACTCAGCGCAGATTGGCTTACAGCGTTCTGTAATCTACAAGCTCGGAGGTACCGGCGAGCCGATGTTTCGTCTGTTTTGCACAGTCTTCGATAAAGCCCAGCGACCTCTCTGGCAAGTTAACGTTACATTGTTTGTGATCATATATCTTTAATCTGTTATTCAAACATTGTAACCTTCTTATGTCCCAAATACATAGATACTTATGTTTCTCTACTTCGGACATGGTTACCAAGATTTTTTATTTAAAAACTATATTAATGTAACAATACTTGCCAGGGCCACAGACTTCAGCGCGCCATTTTCAGCTTTCAGCGGTACTTCATAATGTTAATGCTGCAAAAGCTTAAGGTCGCATTTCACTCTTTCAAGAAATCATTTAGCAAGATATTTATCAACGGTTTTATAAGTTGAACCTTTTAGGTAATTCTGAAAAAAGTTTCAGTTGCAGTAGAACATTTTTCTTTCAAACTCGATTTTTTGATACTTAATTTAAGCTAGTTGGAAAGACCGTTTGAAAGGTTGTTTTATAAATAAAGAACAAGTACTCTCTGCATTCTGTGCTTGCGTTGTGCGGTCACGGAAAATATATAATGTGAGTAGCCTTTAAACATCATTTATAGTGAAGTACTCGTTCATTTACTAAATTGAAGTGAAGGCAATGCAAGTATAATTAAGTAGTATGTATATTTGTATGTTTACCAGCTGTACGGTTGTCACAACATAGACAGTGAACTGCTTAATTCTGACGCAGACCGCCGCGTCTACAATTGTCCCAAGTGTTATGACTATTATTATCTCCATATTTCATATTTCATTTCATTATTTCAAACAGCATGTAATACCTGAAGAGTGTTAACGTTTAACAATGATCATTGTACAGGTGTTTAAAAGACAAAAAAGAGGTCCTGAATAGTAAAAGTAGTTCCGTAAAAGCCAAGGATCCTTGAGAAGGTTGATTGCACATATTTTGTGGAGAGAGAGGCAAGTTACTTACAGATCCCGACGCTTCCCTTTTATACATGCAGTCTATGGACAGAGATTTTTATTAAAACGCTTTCTATCTTTTAATATAAAATTGACTGGCTTCTATAAACGCGTCCGTCCGTGACCTGCGGTAGGAATATCCATCCAATATTCTACAGACTGACAGATTTAAACTTACATTTTAATTATTATTAAATTAAAATACGAATTTTCATAATACCTGAGGCAGTGTTCTAACGAACGTACAGTCAGCCAACGAGATATTAAAGTAAAAAGAAGCCTTTTATGCACTGGTTCAAAAACTATCTTCATACAAAATTACATATTATTCCGAACATAATATTTTGTTTCATTAAGTAACAAACAAAAAGCGTATACATTCACATTTATAAAATTAATACCATTACAGATCTACACTATACATATTTTAAGTATAATAATTTTTATGAGTACTTTGAGAGTTGACTAGATGTAGCCTTTCGATGTGAAGTACGGACATGAGAGCTCGAGGAACGTTTTCTTTAAAGCATTCAAGAATATTGTTAGAATTAACTTTAACAAAGAATTATGTTATGTGGACTTTGATATCAATGATTGCATGCCGGTTAAAGTAAGCGAGTAATATATGGAGATTGTTAACCGAAATATTATAACATTTGTTGTAGCGAGCCGCTTCGATCGAGCCGTACTTTTAGGAATTTGCTTTTTAAAGCACTGTAATAGTTTTTGTAATTAATTTGAATAGGAATTAAATAAGCTCTTGATTATTATGAAAATAGCAGAACCGTCAATCGTCGATTTCGTTCATTGCGAAGACCCGCAAATAAATCTGTAAATTGTTCAACAATATTGCTTATAATCTCCTCGGCACTACAAGTTATCAATCTTTTAAAAGGCCGCTACGTCGCTTTAGTTCCAGGTCGTCGACTCGCGAAGAGCTCAATAATTAATGACCTGCAATTATGACAGCAAAATGGACGGAACAGAAAAGTGATTGTCACTGCGACCCTTCCGACGTCAAAGTTGGGATGTATTAGACATTATTATGATTGATCGAGTTTAGATTAAAATCTTTTGATTATTTAATCACTCACCCATTTGGGCGGTGAACACGGCTATTGCCAAACGTCAGTCATGTAATCGACCGAAACTTTAATTATGACAGGTCGCTAAATGCTGAACATACTGATGGAAAGCGAAGCATAAAGACGATATGAAACATGAATAGTACAATAATGGAATAATGGAATATTAGGGTAACGTCGAATCTTAAATGTTAGTTTTATATTAAACATTATGAGACATTAACTTAACTACTGTCTGCCTGCTGTTAACCAGCAAAATGAGCATCGGAAGCTACTCTTCGGGTCATCCCGGCAACAAGCTAAGCCTAACCAAAGAACAGAGAAACAAACGACAAGGTTGTTAGAGTATTGCCGCGATAACTACGATATAATCGAATTTCCTTTGAGATAACTAATTTGTAATTTGCTAGAAGATAATGGGATTCCTGGAAAGTTTTTGCAGGAGGTAACCGCCTGGTGTCGGGAAATGGGAATAGTTACGGATTACTGCCGCAAGCTACGTGACTTAGTTAGAGGTGGCCACTCCTTCGACCGCCGGCGATTAACGAATAGCGACACTGGCTACACGACACTTTAGAATAGATAAAAATAAGAGCTGGGACGATTGCACAGCTACCTATTTCCAAATTAGGCAAGTAAATGCTTTTATTTTAAACATACCTACATGTACAAGTACATACCATCTAATAAAAAGATTCCTATTACATGCCGAAACAAAAAACAAACGTGCTCATCGTTTGCTCGTGTACTCAACATTTGAGTGGATAGGAATCGAACCCAGAACCTCCAAGAGGCCAGACAAATAGTAGATGTTTACATATATTGTACTAAATGAAATATGAACACAGACAAGCTCGAGACAGTTTCAATACATTTCAATTTTTTTTTATGTTATGAGAGTAGTGAACGAGCTGGCAGCAGTCACGAGTGGCGGCTGCCGTCTATGGACATCTGCGACGGACTCCTAATAGAGCTGTAGGGTTGGGACTGTTAGTGTGAATTCAGTTAATAGGTGTTAATAAGAATTATTAGTTTGCGAGTATTCGTTAGTAATAAATAGGACTGCAGGAATGGGACTGTTAGTAATATTAGTCCAGGTAGTGTTTGTTAGTGTAAGTGCAGTTAGTATTCGTTAGTATCCGTCCTGTCAGAGGTCCGTCGCGGTAGTGTCACTACTCTCGGGGACTGAGATGGTCGCCTCTGGTATACCTGTGGACCGGCAAACGCACCCTTCAAACGGAAACACAAATTGTAAAAACAATTGCTTCACGGCAGACATTGGATATACGAGAAAGAACATTTTAATGATTCGCAATAAATTGGATAATAAAGTTTGCCGGAGTAGACATTTCAGCGGTAGACGAAGCACCGAGGCGGCGCGCTCCAGCCCCCGCGCTCCGCCCCCGCCCACTAAAGACTGCGTGGACACCCTTCGCGTTAGCTGTTCTAGCGTCTTTTACACCTCACATAAAAGAAAATAAACAGGTAATAAATAAAACACCTACCCACCGACCGAACATGTTATTTGACTGGTATCTTAATGTAGGCAGAAACCCCATCTTGTCAACCTACGCACGTAGGTTCGATTCCGGACAAAGACAGACAATGTGCGATTAGTGTTATGAGCGCAGTTGTATGTTCTGTGGCTGGATTTAAAAACATGTACATGTAATCCGTATATATGTACATATGTATGTTTTTCAACTGTCCGGTTATTATCAGACGGTGTGCATTTAATTGCCTAATTTGAAATCAGATAGCTGTGTGCGGAAATGGCCCAAATATTTTATTATAGGTTAGGTTTATTATTTACGCACAAGTTCCAGGTGTATTTAATAAAGTGTATTTAAATGTATCTGTTTTGGATTAATTATTAGCTGTGTAATACTATTTTAAATCGACATGGTGTATATAAAGTTGTATGATGTTTCGCTGTTGCATTGCTTTAAAAATATATTATAGTTAGTACCACGTCGTCTTCCCTACATGCCCTGTCTCCGGGTCATCGACCCTACAGTTATAATTCCGCCGCAGCGTGAGGGACGAGTGGCCCAATGTTTATTTAATGTGAATGGTACGCCTCCGCATCTCGTACGGGTGTATTTACAAACGTGATTATGCGGTGGTACGATTGATGCCGTCACTGTCCTATATGAAGTAAAACTTTGGCAATCGGGTCAATCTTAGGACTCGCGTGACTCGAGCGCGGCGTGCCGCGATACTCGGTCCGTCGTTGGTGTCCCGGAGACGGCGCCCGCCGTATGCTTGCCGGTCCGAGGCCATCATGCCGGAAATCGTTTTCCACAAAGAGCAACAGATATATTTGACTAGCCCACTGCCACTTCAGCGCGCTAACCTATCGGGCTACGTCGTTTACCTTAGTTCTGTGCCGAATATTAAACGGTTGACTAGTTTTTTTCTATCAAGAAAACATTAAGTTTTTGGTAAAACGTTAAGCACGTACGAACCGTAAAGTTTTCCAAGATAAAAAGTAGGCTTCTGTGTTTCAAATGGAAGAAACGCGTTACAGCGTTTGTGAAACTCCACAATATTAAACGTTCTTTCAGGTGTAAATTACCGTTACAACGGGAGGCACTTAGCGCAATTTCGTTACACGTACGACCAGGTTTTGTTACTAGAATCGCTATTATATACGAACCGGTTATGTCCGGATTAAGCCGCTATTTCGTTCTGAAGACCGTATCGCTTCATTGATTCAAAATAATCACTCGCTTATTGGAGGTTTGAAAATGAAAGTCGAAAAAAAGGTTCGTAAAAAATCCCCCTACTGCTATCGTTATAACATCACGCTACTTATACGCCACATTACAGGGGTAAGCAGAGAACACCTAGTTCTGAATATCCCTGTCCTTATTTGTCGGGCTTACTCTACATTAATGTCTCTCTCGTTTCTAAATTCGAACCCAACAACCGTGCTCATCGGTAAACCAAAGTTATTTCGTTGCGTACGGTAACGCGCGTATCTGTACGTATCCTGTTCGCTGACGGCTCCAGTTTATCAGGTCGTTATCGAGTTTCGCCGTGTTTGTGTGTGACCCTTATTTGTTTTACGGGCGATCGGCGGGTGAAGTTGCGCGGCGATTGCGAAGGACAATAAAATTGGCGGCGATCCTTAAATACTTGTCCGACGTACTTGAATAATGTAACCGTTTCTCTGCTCATACGGTTCCCAGCTAGGACGGGTGGGTGCTTATTTTATGTCCATGTTTGTTTTCTTTGTGTGAATTATAAAATTATATGTAAGTATTATGTTAAGCATATATAACGTAACATCACGCCTGTAACCCCCGAAGGGGTAGGCAGAGGAGTGTGGTACACCCCCACATTTCACCAGTTGAGCATATATGTTTATCGGCTATCCGATTATCTTTTCACAGACGTTTTATTGGCCAATTCGGAATCAGACAGCCGCGTGCGGATTTGTCCCAATCATTAGTATTACTAGTAAGTTATCCTAACAATGGAAGGCGGACGTAACTTTCACATTGCAACAATAAATAGTCGCAGTCGTCGTAAATGTGTAACATCTTTGAAAGCTTTGAGCTCTGTAAATTATTGTTACCACTAAGAATGGCCGTTCCGTTCTCCGGGGCCCTTTCCGCCCTATTGTGTTCATTGTTAATCTAAGTTAAGGGCTCGTAAGCGTTTTATCTGCTAACTAGCCAATTAACCGGCTGGCTTTATTCGCCAAACACGCGTTCAAACTTTAATTACCTTTACGCTTAAGAGCGCTATATTTACGTAAGATTACAGATACGTAGATGGAATATAGACTGTAACACTGCCACATTCCAGTTCATATTGGATTGTCAGGAAATTCACTTAACATTATTGCGAATTAAACTTTGTTTGAGAGATGCTCAGTTGAGTTTGTTGTATTGATTGAGACATGTTTGGAAATCAACAGCGACAGTGCGCCACTGACGGGGGGATGGGGAGGGGAGGAGGGGGGCGCAGTGCGTTGTCGAACTAATAACAGATTTTGGCTCTCAGGAGTTTAATATGTAATAATAACTGGGACAATGCCACACACGGCCAACTGAATGTTAATTAGGCAATCGAATGACCTTTATTTCGGTAGTCGGACAGCTGAAAAACGCACATACGTTTTTGTTTGTTTTTATTTTATTCAAATTGAACCCGCGACCTCGGGCTCGGCACTCGGGATTTCACTAGACCAGGAGGGCAGCCAATTGGATTTTAAAGAATATCGATGCTTGTAGGAGGATGAAGTGGAAACGGTGATTCGCGAGCGACTCGGTGGAGAGATGGGACACGGGACAAGTGAACATGACATATCCGCTGCGAGAAACAATATCGCCTAACATTAACTATCTGTAAGCCGCCCGCCGCTGGGTACTGATTCGATATTAGTAATGCTGTAATGCTGTAACGCGTGCTCCTCAGTTCGACATATCGATTCTCTTCAAGTATGTAGTATGTACGAGTATGTACCTCAAAGATTATACAATTATTTCGGCGTACAGATGTCCATATACGGCGGCGCCCCCTCGTGCCCGCCAGCGGCCTTCCGTTTTAATAACTCGTAACGAAACAACAAATTTGCCAACATTGTTTGTAAATCTCCCAAAACGGTTGAAAAAAATCTCTCGCAATAAAGAAATCTCCGAAACAGCCATAATATCCGTTTATTCAGGCGCAACGGCTTTACGACCGCCGCCGCCATTACACTTGGCGCGTTCGACCACAACGTTTTATACTGCCCTCCAAAAGTAACACGCACCATAAATTTATTATGGCCTAAGGGTCCATTTCATGTATCGCTTAGTAAACGTCCATGTACACGCGGCGCCCCTCGCGCGGGGCCGGCCAGCCGAGCTGCCGAGCCGGACGTTGGCGGTTCCATTCCGACTCAAGAAATATATTAAAATCTCAATAACATCTCTGGACAAGGAAACGGGGACATCTAATGCCAAGGTGGAGTTTAAACGAGCATTTATCCCGGTAGCGAATCGACAACATGCGGCTTAGCAGTCAGTTGGCGTTTGTTTGGGTATAAAATGAACTATGACAAGTAAAACACGCACAAGCAATCAGACACTAGAATGGCATGCACGTGGCTTCATCGATCAACCCCGTCCGTGACCCGCACTGCGGTTAGCGGGTAATGGGGCTCATTGAGTGTTCCTATGGAGCTGCATACGCTCGTTAAATCCATTCATGATCTCCACGATTGTGTCCGTAGCCGCATGATCGTTCCTCGACAGAAGCGATGCATTTATATTATTTTCATTACCTACCATCACGCTGTCTCTAACTTGGTAGGCAGACGCAGAATACCACATATCTCAAACATTACGGGACCGAGGTTCTTCTTCTATATTCATCACTCTCTTCATACATATACGTCGGGATTGCAGACATCAAATTACTCCATACGTATACAATGGACATACACGAAGCTGTCGACTTTCCAATAAAATCTCAGAAAAGCAACAGTGTTTCAGCAGCCAGCAAGAGCGACTCCGGATGTCATAGCTACATGGAATTTAGCGACGCGTACATCTCTCTAAAGTTATTGCTGAAGGGCTATTAATTACTTTGTAACTAACTATAACAACATTTAATAAAGAAGAATAAAGTTTGTTTGTAACGGGTCTCTAAAGCCACGAAACCTATTCTAAAAACTCTTCTACTAAAAGATAGACACTTTCTGACGAAGATAAGCTTTTTCTGATACAAAACAATAATTCACAGAGATGCGAATATCGGCGCGCGCAGTCCGTACATGTTAATAGTTGAGTAGAGTGGTCGGGGGAAGGTCTACGAGTACCTATATTTTATGACCACTAAAAATACGATCCGCGAGGAGTCGCTAGTCTTACAGAGCTTATGTTGAAGCCGCACGTTTGTCTGTCACGGCTTACCAGGTTTTTGTCAATGTATTTAGTAGTAACTGCATTTTCATCAATCCTTTATAGAACCACGAATGGCTGAAGGTGTCCTCTTCGCATTCGCTTTACCTACTTTGGAATACAAGCAGCTACGGTACCCGATTGTGTGTTAATATTATATCTATACCTTGTGGTGGTTACTTAGCAAATATTTCGATTATAATGAGGTCCGCAATGTCTCGCTCCCAGTTCATGTTTCCATCCCCGGAACAGGGGCGGCTCGGGGCGGCTCGGGGCGGCTCGGGGCGGCTCGGGGCGGCTCGGGGCGGCTCGGGGCGGCTCGGGGCGGCTCGGGGCGG
>DWUN01002464.1:0-13823 GCA_018249975.1 Passova gellias | reverse complement strand
GCTCTACCATACTCACAATCCGAATCTCAAAATTCTCAAAGTCCCAGCCATCCGCATTGGAATAGTTTGGTGGAGTATGCTCCAGCAATTGTAAGAGAGAACCAAGCCCAGCAGTGGGCCACAACAAGGATTGCTGCCTGCTCTACCACGCGGGCAGTGTACGTAGGACAAACATACCGAAGTAGAAGTACCATATAGATCAATATATATTTATAAATACCTGTTATCGTCGGCACTTCAATGGATGGTCGGTAGTGATAATATTATACCAGCGCTTACGTGCCTTAGACGGCTCAAAAAGCAGTCAAAAAACATAATTCGTAATTTTTAAGTATTTGTAAATTTCTTTTACACCATAATAAAATTTATAAATACAAAAGTAATCGTAACTAATAATTTCTAATATTATGTAATAAATAATAATATCAATAACCGAAGGCTTAAAAAGGTTTAAAGTGATCTCTTTCCTTTACTTTTCCCAGCGTCGCGATTGTTTTACACTTTTTATTTCATCGTTAAAGAACCAACGACCACCATATGGTCAGTGGATAATTTAATTACAACAAAATAAAAACAACTTACTTGGAGATTTTATTGTTCGATACCAGGCCGACACACACGAGGTGGTTAAACTTAATTCGTCGGTATAATTCTATCGAATCAATTTGATGTTGTTTGTAGACATTGATTTGATATTGGCCGTTTATCGTTTTGTAAGCTTTTAAAACAAAAACTGTGTCATATTAAAACTATAGAACAAGATCTTAACGTCAAAAACTTTGCCTATATACCTATTCATTATAAAAAGTCCAGTTGGTCCCAGCTACGTAATAAGCGTAATAAATAAAAGCCAACGATATTGAATATCTTGATGTACGAAAATAATAGTAGCAACATGTAGCCGTGCAGCCACCGCAGCAGACGCCAGCGACCACATATCACGCACAAGTGGCTAAAGCTAGTGACGCACGTTCGCTTTTCCGCGGTTTAGGTAAAAGTCAAACCGCAACTATGCGCCGTAAACTCACTACACTATTTAGTCGTAGACGACTCACGGTATTGGGTTTCACTATGCAAAAACTTTCTAATATCAACCAGTAGTTATATAATAGATATACATAAGTAAAATATATATAATAGCAGTAATACAGATACAAACAATAAGGATTACAGTAATCTCCTTTAGTACAAAAACTGTTATTCTAAACAAATCATTATTGTATAACCCACATGCCGAATAAGTGCAGCTACAAGTCCGGAAACTGGTCCGAACCCAATCTAATACCATTAATCAGGAATTCACCCGCGTACTCTATTTACTTGTACACGGTGATAAAACATTTATTCCTTTGACTTGCAAGCAACAGTCCAGTTTCAAAATTATTCGGAAAAGTCTATGATTGTCATTTCAAAGTCATTGTCTTTCTCAAAAGAAAAATCTTTCGAAATAAAAGGAATCTATCGCAGCTATCCTAGGATTCTCTCCGAGCGCGAATCTCCGACTTTCCTAAGGTTATATCAATTTTAACATTAAATGTCACCTCGTTATAGCGGTGAAGAAAACTTCTTAAAGAAAACTGTATATTATCTTTGAAATTTGTAAAGTCGGCCAAAATATGGCCTTAAACTTCTCAAGACATGTGTCCGGCAAGAATAACAAAAGAGATGAATACATTCCATTACACTAAAACTAAGCGATACCGCTGTGCTTTTTGATAATTTTAAACTGATTTTTCAATTCTAAATTAAATTTAGAAATGTAATGAAACTTTTTAATATCCTACATGTAAAAATAAAAGCTACAACTAGTTGGGTTACAAGTTCACCGCATAACGTCGTAAGTTACATTAACCCATGAAGCTTCCGCCGCGGAACAAGTGCCAATCTACTACCATTAATCATAAATGCGATGTTCGTCCTATTTGCTCAGAATCCCTGTCTATTTTATATAAATGAAGATGTTTATTTTATTGATTTGAGAACCAGCCTCTCCGTGTTTTTACTTTTTATATTCCGTAGTCTTGTTATGAGGATCAAGTATGAATAACTTTTGCGCAGAATGGCTTAACATTCAACTTTTTTTTTTTATTTTACTTTTTATCTTTATCTATATTATTTGTCAACCTTTTTTTATCATACGAATCTTCACTACACGAGGAAAAATAAAAAAAATTTCGGGTAAGTACTTTTAAATGTTTTTGACTACGTTGTATTATTATTAGTGTTATAATTACTGGTCTTTTACGACAAACTGGTCTTAATCACATCGAGTTATACGACGATTCTTTGAGTCATTGTGTCGAATTACACAGAAAATGCTAGTAAGAAGCTATAATTTCCGAATTTTTTATTAAGTTGTCTCGTGTTCAAAGGACACAAACTAAAATTGCAGTACAAGTTGTACACTTTACCGTATAATTACTAAGTTGCTCCAGATACATCTAAAAGACAACAGCTAAGGCGGCTATTCCCAATCTAATGCCATTAATCAGGAATGCAGCGTTCGCCCTATTTGCACAGCAAGTCTCAGCGATTTTGTATAAATAAATAAAGAGGTTTATTCTATTGACTTGTTCTCCAGCCTAGCTTCAAACCGCTGCTGGCTGTAATTTGTATATCTTATCGCGACACGGTGCGCTGTTGGTGAACTGGACGCTTTTGTACACGAGATAGTTTTACCACTATTAATAAATGTATGAGCTGACTTTCAACTTCTTTAACTGATTTAAGTTACAAACAGTCAATTACAGTTAGTCTTAGTCTATGTATTTTTTACTTCATTATTTCTCGTCTGGTCACTGTCCCCTCATAGTGAGAAGGTTTTAGACCATAGCCTACCACGCTGGGTGAGTGTAGATTGGCAGACTTCACACGCTTCAGAAAATATTAAGTAGGTACTTTAATTACTGTAATTTTTGTACTGTCCTCGCGATGTTTTCCTTCACTGGTATAGCGAGTGAATTGAAAATTATAAAACGCACGTAACGTTGGAAAGTCAGAGGCGTGTGCCAGGGTTTGACCCCAGAGCCCCGGAATGTGAGACTGAAATTCAAACCACCGGATGTTACTACCGTTAATATATTGTATATAATAATATTCTAATGGAACCATAACATTATCGGTAAGTACGTTTACGAGTAGCTGTTACAAGTTAGCTCCCTTATCGTCTTAATAGAATCCTGCGCCGCACCATATAGGAACATCCTAGCAATATCCCATTAATTATGGAACATGAAGGCAACCTGGCAACTCCTACAGGATGATATTAAGGAAGTCAGAATGTCTTAAAACCGTTAAGCCACTAGATAAGTCCGGTTTTAAATTATTAGCCCAAGCCTGTACACTTTCGAGATTCTGTGTACACGGGACATGAGTAATCTGTGAAATTTTATGACATCTTAATAGAGATGAAATTTTTACACTCATCAATTAAGTAATAACAATAATATTTTCTTACAATTTCTCACGGCCATCTCATCCCAAACTAGGAAGAACCTACATTAGGGTGACTCGACAAATAATATTTCATTCAGGCACAGACCAAACAAATCTGCTCATTATACGAGTACAAATGTTTTTCATGCGCGGAATCGAACCCACGGCGTGTGGTTTAGCAATCAGTCTCTAACGACTATACCAAGACACCGATAAAACCAAACATTCTCTTTGTTGCCCCACGCCACACTAAAATCTCGTTTCCGTGTGTCTTGGATACATAAATCCAAATAGGCTAGTATGGTACTGATATTCCATTAAAACTGAATCTGGAATTAAAATACTTGTTATGTGGAAAGTATAGCCATAAAAATATATATGTATCTACAAGCATACTTGTTAAATATATAGAATAATAGAAACCAATTATAGAACCAGGAACTTCGATATAATATTCTGTGCAAATAACAATGTGGTTGCCGATGGAAATTTCAGAAGTGACAATAAGTTCTATGAGATCAATTGCCCAAACCCAGTTTTGTGGCTTGCAAATTGCTTCAATTCAAGGACAATAATTGGAGCAAACGGTAAATAAATAGACGAGGCTAGTTGTCGAGTTGATGGGTCAACAGGCGACAACCGCCAAGTATTGGTCATGATATAACTATTGAACACCCGTGATTTCACAGGGTCAACGACACCCCACACATTGCAATGAACAGCCACACGGACGTGATGTGCCGGGCACATGTGTTTTAACGTATATACATAAAGACTGATTGTTAATTACCGATATGACAATCCAATATGCGCCTATATGCTCACATTCGTGTTTGTGAATGCATAAATTCACACTTATATTTAGCTATGGTCACAAACATCATGAGGAACATGTAAAAAACAACAAGTAGGTCTGAAGATAATAGATAATTGCGCTATTGTGTCCCAATCTCAAAAATTACAGCTTTTCCCGCCACAGTGTTCATTGGTGCGGTCCCTAATTGAGGGCTAAGGTGAGGCAACAATCGGTGGCAAAGGTCAAGGCGGACCCGAACGTCCGACTTTATTACCCTTGTGTGTTGTAATTCAAAAATCACGAAAAAATTCTCACAAAAATATCTGTAATGGTCATTGATTACAAACGTTTGATTAATAGCGCCATCATTTAATAAATGAAATAGTGGACGGATACTTGAATCGTACGGAATCAACAGGTACTCGTCTTTCAATTTTGACACGTCTAAGGAACGTCTTTATGTTCTAATACCTTCTCGGTTTATTCTTGCCGTGTCTCAATTGTGTTTGCTGGAAGACATTGTGAAGCTCAAATCAAATCCTATTATCACGACTACACAACTCTGTCGTAATAAGTGAAAGTCTAAATCCTATACCTTTTAATAATACTGATGTTATTAATGTTTGTTTATATATTGTAGACGATGATTTGCAAGATGAAAAACGTATTAAGCCCTTCAAAGTCAGTAATTCCCGAGTCACACTATCGACGAGAATTGATGTTAGCGATAACTGGAAATTTAGAATAGCAAATAATTATTTTGCAAAATGTGACAAAAATAACAATAAATATTTTCATGAGGCTTAGACTGCGAGATTGAGTGATTTCAAAAATACTCTGATAGATGCAACATAGGTCTCAAGTCTATAGTGCTTTGAGTTGCGTAAATGAAGTCCATGTTTAAAATCGATTCTATCCCAGTCTACCACAGTGATTATTCGATGCAATTTATTGAAACCCGGTAAATTTCAGTTTTACTAATTTAATTGGTTTTCACCAATATTTCACGAACAACCAATGTTAAGTATTTAGACATGTGTTTAATAATTAACCATATAGTAGGACTTTAAACAGAGAATGTAGTATTAGCGATCGTTTTTAATGTTTTAAATAATTTTTTTGTTATGTGGACAATTGCATCGTAACTGATCCTCTTCACAGCCTACGCACTTATGCAGATGAATGTCGGAATTCGACTAATGTAATGGATAAGAAGAATGAGATCTATTTTACGTTTAAGTGACGTATGGTTTAAATTTAACAGCATCGGGAATTTTCTCACGTCCAAAAGCTTTCGAGCGGTCGTATTTCGTACATTTGAAGATAAGTATTCATAGTAATTGTTGTTTTCTCAACGTAACGAAGTTTTGTGGTCTTTTATTTCTAACTTGGGTTACATTAATGGAGTTTAAGTAACGATTCCTAGTTTTTTTTTAAATCACTCAATGATAGCATGGTATTTTCTCGTGAAAGAATTAGTATAATTAGCAAAGATTAGCAAAACGATAATAAGCAAAGATTTGTTGTGATACATTTTATGATGTATCGATGGTGCTCATGAAACAACATCACAGTAAAATGTCGGGTCAAGTATCCATAATTGCCAGAGTATCATAATTAGATTTCATTGATTTGAATTCGAGTAAATTGGGTGGCACAACGATCTTGCAACGAACAAAACGTGATTTAAAATGGAAATTGGATTTGATACGAAATTGGTGATGACAATAAAAACACATTATACCTATTTAGGCAGGTAATGTAATGGTTCATATATTCTCTCTTTATTTGGCAATGTTAGGGCTCATTAATCTCGATGTTTTAACGAGAGCTTCCAAAACTCGCGCCCATAAAACCCAAACTTCTACTATGCATTCGACATTTACATATTATCTTAAGCTTCACCAATAGGTTGTAGTTAAGCCATAAGCTATTTAAACGGATACAAATGATGTTTTATTTCTTTATTTTAAATATAATTTTCACATTTATCGATCCTGTCAGACATTAATATGGAAAATATTTAAAATGGCATACTGAGAGCTGACGTGTAGTATGTGTTACGGCTCATCTAGCGGGTTATTTAGCGTCAAACAAAAAAAAAGAAAAACTACAAATGCAATGTCCCTAAGCATAGACACATAAATCATCGTCCAGTACCTGTCAGTACCACAGCCTGTCCCGTTAACAAGTATGGACAAAAAACGGCAACTAATACGTTAATCAATTAGGATGCTCATACAAAAACATGTGTTATTTAGATCTCATCGGCGCCCATTTAGTATGTCCACGTGAGATGACTGCAAGAAATACTTATCAGCAATTACTAGCATCTTCTTGTTTCCTCTTATTTGTGTCACAGATGTATTAAATGGACCTGCAGTAGACTTAAGTTAAGTGGTCACTGTGCTAAGAGACATCTGTAGCTCAAATGTCGGTGAAAGTAATTTCACTAGCAGAATCCTTTGAAAGATTTAATACTAATGCTTAGTTCTCAATAATATCCACAGAAAAAATGTAAAAAGTTAAACACACAAGTGAAAACTAGCTATAAAACTTTAAAAGCCACAAAGAATGTAATTTTGAAAAATTTATTTACTTATAATCATAGATACCCACAATTTTAGTGCCCGACATAATGAAATTATCTACTACAGCCAAATGGAATGTAACTAAAACGTTCGAGTTTATGTCTGTACGTCCAGAAATCACTTTGTTTATCACTATGTAAATAAATTTAATTTTACAGCGTGTACCACATTAATCGGCTGATAGAGACACCAATCGGGCCGAAATCGTATGATGCATAGAAAGCCGATCTATACCAACTATAAGAAAACTTTTTACATATCTAAATTATATTTATTTTTTAAATTTTTAATTGAATTATTAAAGGAATGCATGTGCTAATTATCCGAATAGTAGCAATAAGGATACAGGTCCCAAATTACTTATCGCGTTTCGTCCTAATGAAAAAATTAAAATGTCTAAAAATGACGGTCTAGTTAAAACCGCTACTGATCCTATTCAAAATCACGTTACTATTCAAAACATATAGAAAAAAGTCAAAACACAGAATTAATATATTGAAGTACTGTTGTCCCTCTGTGTCAGACTAACACTATAAATCTTTCATTTCCCTCAAGAAATAGGGTGTCTTAAAAAGGTCTCCCAACTGAAACCAAAAAAAAGTTGAGTCACCAACTGACCATTGTTTGCATATTTCATGAGTATTTACATAAACATATATTATTTATCCTGTAATCCATTTTAAGCCATTCTCAGTTAGACCGCGGGGCAGCTACTAGTGATGTCGCTTAGTCGCTTTAGTGGTCTCGTATACGTGAAATGGCTAACCACGAGATATATACCGCATCCTATAATTAAAAACGAAAATTCAATTTTGTATCAACTTCTAATTGGCCATCGTTAAACGAAATATCAAGTTTGATGACTTGATCCGGTCAGCAATCATAGGGTTTGATTAAACTGCGGTAGCCATCAAATATAATATTTTAATCAATGGGATAAAAAGACGTGCTAACGAGTTTCGTTAGGACCACCCAAAACAGAAAATAAAAAGTGGAGCCTACATTTTCGATTTTTTGTATTGATAAAAAAAAAAATATTACTGTAATCAGCAACATTATCATTATATTTTGTCTGCCTTAAAATATACTTGTATAGCGGCGATGCGCTATATGCTTGCCAACAAACGATGTGGTTTTCGTCAAAATTTACGACGTGACAAAAAATGTGTTTCACAAGACATTATGATTAATGAGATTACGTTAGCGGTCGTACATTTCAATAGTTGGACGGATATTTGTTACTAAATTCCCTAAAGTCGGTTAAAAATGAAGACTGGCCGATGTTAAGTCAAAATTTACAAAGTAACTAGCTGACCCGGCAAACGGTGTTCTGCCATATAAATTATAACAGTATTTCTCTACTAAATAATGGATTTTATTATACATATAAACCTCCTTCTTGAATCACTCTATTTATTTAAAAAAATCGCATCATAATCCGTTGGGTACTTTTGAAGGTCTAAGGATACATAGGAACATACAGCGAAAAGCGACTTTGTTTTATACTATGTAGTGATGTTTTATTTGTGGACGTAGTGAATGTGCGGGATGGTAAGTAATCACCGCAGATTACAAGCATCTAACAGCTACATATGGAATTGGATTCTTATCTGAGATTGGTAACAGATGCGTGTTTACCACTGACGGTTAGTCGTGAAACCCCATAAAGTAAGCTTCTCACACTAGATCACAACGACGAGCGGACTGCTGATCTTTCACTGTTTTCTTCCAGCTCGAATCTGGCCAATAAGAGTTATCTCCCTTACAACAAATTATTTAGGAAGATGGATTGTTTCATTCAAACTCATATTTTCCAAGGATTCACTATTTTTATCGCAATACAAAATTTATGAAAGGAAAAACTTGAAAAACATTGTATTTTTTGAAAACTAAACCGTTCGTAGAAAGTAAAATCAATTGATAGAACTCGCGTGCAGCTAAAATTAAGCGATTTAAATCAATGATTGAGCTTCGTATTATCGCCACTTAAGAAAAATACGTACCCATAATACTATAATGTACATTGTACATATATATATATATATATATATATATGTACAAATATACATATATATGTATATATATGTACATACATCAATGGTCATCTCGAAGATTAGCCTTGTTATATCTGCTGTATAGTTACTAACATAGAACTGTGTTACTCTGGTTACTGTTTTTTATTTGGTTCACACACAAAAAGTTAGTTGTAGTTTCTAGCGCCGCAATCTAATACCGTACAAGCGACCGCGCTGCGCCATTAGACGCGGTGTCGGGTTCTCTTCCCGTTTCGAAAACAAGCAATAAACATCCTACTGCAAATTGTTTTTATCATAACATGATCCTAGACAAAAACAATTCAGTTATTTTTTTAGTTTTATCGCTCACCAAAAAATTGTTCTTAACAAAATATAACTAAAAATTTTCTTTAAGTTTTTGTTTAATTTTTTTTTTCTATAGTCATATGTTTGTTTCTGTAAAATCTCCTGTGTACTAAATTGTTCAATAAATAAATAAAGACTAGACGATATTCCACCACTTTGTTCCCAGCTAGATTTAATGATATAGAGCTAAACTGTAATATAATGGTGCTTGTTTGCTCGCTCTCCTTAAAATATAATAATAGATATAAATACAAATAATACATACAAATGATAATTCAGTTTTAGGTGTCAACGCTACAATTCTACTGCACGAAAAAAGACCACAATCAGCTTTCGGCGCAGAGAACCATAAGTGCTTATTTTGTGTAGTCCTATTTTTAATTACGCGTAACTCGGATACTGGTGTTTAACGATATACAAGTAAACTGTATCAACTAGTCGTCATGTGAATATGTGTAGATTTATATCAAACTAGCTTTACCCGCGTGGAATTCAGCCTGTCACAAAGTTTTTCCAAATAATTTTTTTATCTTTCGTAAAAAATAAATTTTTGTATTTCTTTAAAAGTATCCTTCGTTACGTCGATTACCTCCAAGAATATGTGTACAACGTTTCATGATGATCGGTTAAGTAGTTTTCGCGTAAAAGCGTAACTAACAAACTTACATTCACATTTATAATATTAGTGGGGATGATGTTTTGTATCAAAGATGCATTTTAGTTGAACGCCTATTTCTATAAGGGTAAAGTTTCACCGTAATACGAGTATGTGTAACTAAGGCTAATCGCCAATTACTCCTTGACAAATTTCTTTTGCGTCTTCAACTTAAAACCAAATCGTCTTCAGGTTCGTATATTAAGGTCAGACTGATCTACTTTTAGCACATCTCCAATTTGATTGAAATACATACGCCCAGGTCTACCTACCACTTCCGACTCTACCAATGTTTATTCTTTCTACATGCCCAAAACATCTAAAAAAATACAGCGTAAAGTAATTTTAAACAACGCATAACTGTTATGAAAATATGTAATCTATATATATTCGAAACAGCGAGCGTGGCCTGAAACGGTAAACCAAATCAGCTTTAACACTTTCCGCTTATTTCTAACAACAATATTAAATGCAATAATGTTAGGCTGAATAACCTGTTATCATGCACGCGGCGCGTAATGCAAACAGAGCACCGAGATCGGCCGACATCGACAATGTACCGTCAACATAATATTTTCTAATATAACACCATAAAATTGTTTAACGTTACAATATTCCATTCGCCAATACCTGGTTTAATGCTGCTGTATGAACTTGGAAATGACAAAAAGGAAAGGCATTTTCCGAAAGGTCGTAATATTCGTAAGATACCTATGTACGATATTCATTTTCTGCAGACGGTGGTTCTTGTGCAAATCGCGTGACTGCATGCCTACCTCTGAGGTATGTGTCTGCATCCAATATTGTTTGTATGACACACAACACATTTGCCTATATCGTTTCATACGTCGCTGTATGAAAAATAGTATTCAAATATGAGTAGTTAGTAGTAGTAGTATATGTTGATAGTTCCTGAATGCTATGTAAATTCATTCCTCAATTGACACAGGTCTCCTCCCATAATGGACAGGCAAAGATAATAGGCACTTATATTTTTAACTTAAACGCACATAAGTTAAGTAAATAAGTTAATTCTCATGTGCGCGCCAAGATTTGAACCCCAAACACTCGAAGTGAAAAATGTGTGGTAAAATGTGAGCCCCTACACAGACCCACTGCACTCCATATAAAAATTTAATATCTATTTTTATTGCTATCTGCAAATTATAACTTTCTTCTTTGCCTTACGATATTCCATGCAAATTAGCATGATGGTATTGGGCACCAAAACCTACAAAAAACTTTGGAAACACTTACCTGTCTTATACGAATTGGTAACGCGATTTTCCCTCACTGTTGGAAGAAACTTTACCTTTTCGTTTCATGCGAAATCATTCTAAATATGATATATAAAAGTATCAGGAAATAAACGCACGAGTGTTTTCACATGTGTCGTACTCGTTATGCACCGGATTTTCCTGTGACGTGCTTTGCGTCCGCGCACAGACTGACGCGGCCCGCTCTTTGAAAAAGGGTTCGGTACTTTCCGAGCGTTATTGCTTGGAAAGTAAAAATGCGAGTAAAAGTTATAGTAATTATACGATAGCGCCGCACTCAACGTCGCTTTATCGTAAGTAATCGTACTTGTTTCCGATTTATGTTGTTCTGATCTTGTTTCAATCGTAATTGATTTTAATTGTATATGTTTATGGAGGTGTGGATTCCATAATCGATTACAAGGGTTGCATACTTGCTACATATTTAAGTTTTTCAAAGAAAAGTTATCATTATGAAAGCTTTATAATTACGGACTGTAGAATTATCCTCCGTTCTTTTGAAATTATTAAAGATGCCTATCAACGATATGCAGGTAAGTTTGACAAAACAGTTTCAACGCTAATAGAACATAGGCATGCCCTATATGTATAGGCATATTGGCTGTAACCACATTTTAGCATAAAAGTAAATACCCCCACGTGTCTATATCGAAAGTGTATTAGAACTTTATTTAGAACCTAATCTTTTTCCTCTTTTACTATAAAAGATTATAATACTTTTAATGTAGTACTCAGTGTTATCTACATGCACATATCGCGGCACAAACGCGCTCTCAACACAATATCTCATCGCCAATATGGCTACATCCTGAGAATAATTTAGTTTGTTAGATTAAAGGTACATTCTTTGTTAAATCTATTACATACATCCATCTCAATTTATTGAATCTCCATTTTCCACCGCAATTACTTTCAAAGGTGCATGATTTATTGTGGGCAATCTATGAACAGTCGTCGTCAACAATCATGTTACCCAAGTTCCCTAGGGATTCCAGCGACCACTTACTCATTCGATACGGGATAGTCTGGACGTGCGAAATGACGGAAGATGATCGAGGAAGTGCTAAGATAAGTGCAATAATAAAAGGAAAATGGGGAAAGATTTACAGAACTGATATTGAAATCGGGTAACTAATGAACATTTCCAGAAAACTTCAGTGTTCTACTAAATTGTAATAGCTCATACTTTTTTCTGTTAATTCTTATGACACAATCGCTTGATTTCTATTAAAATTGTTAAATTTAAGAATAAAAAAATTTAAACCATTTTCATTGATACTTTTTTGTCACGTTACATTTAAAATTACATAACAGATTTAAATCATGATCTACCAAATTTGGTTTTTTTATTTATTGATGCTCACCTGACGGTAAGTTGCAGTTTAAAGTATAGCACCCTTGCCTGGCACATGCTTATTCACACTGATTTTTGAATAACTCCAAGTAATGCACATCCGGAAAGATTATTCTAAATGTTATAGCATTTTTAAAGTAATGTAATGTAATGATTGCAACATTGCTTTATCTCTCTTTCTTACTCTCGTAATAATTACAACGTTTTACACAATCACGTATTATCTCGCATGTAACATGTGGGTCACGAAAAACAATTACCGACACAGATGGCAAATAGAACCCAGTACTTATGTTTAAGAAGTATGTATCCCTCTTCTTTTCTACTTATTTTAATTTAGTGAAGTATTCGTCAGCGTCGATAAAACTTTTAAGCAATGACAACGTTATTAAAAGTCTTATTAATCAATGATTTTTACAAATATAGATAATAAATTAAAAATTTATGTATCAAATATCCGTAAGTGGGTCAGAAGCATCGAACGACTTTTGTTGCTCGTAATAGAAAAACAAAATTTTACTGTAAACTTTTACTATTTTTATTATGTACTTCATTCTATTACCAAATTTTTATAAGTGTTCATATGTGTAAATGTAAGTACTCGTATGTACGTTCAGTAATAAATACATAATCTCTGTCTCTCTCTGTATATCTTCTACACAAGAGATAAAACATTTAAGGTACACTTTATGGAAATGCTATAATTATGTGTTAATTCTTGATAAGTATCGATACTATAGATCATCCCTAGAACGCTGACCATCAGACAGGACCACACGTATTGGAAGCGGCTATTACTACAGCCCACCCTGCAGTGCCTATAATCTCTATTGCTTTCTTATTAAGATATTAACTACCGCTGCAAACGCTAGATTAATTGCACGGACGAGAATCACCGTGTAATCTGCTGCACGGCTATTATTATGTCGGAATCAGAGATGAGCTGAATTTTGTTCTAAATCTCTTTCAATGAAAAGTTTCTAATGATGATTTTATTTTGAAATAATAGCTAATATACATGTAATCTGATGTTAAGCATCGATTGTGAACGTCGTAGAGGTAATTTAATATTAAGGTGTTTTCGTGAAGACAAGTGACAAAATTACCCGAACAAAGACTTGTAGGACTGTCATTTAGAAAGAGAATATGGAAAATATACGTCGAATATACTCCAAAATTATGAAAAGTAAAGCAATAAACAGGGGTTCAATAATGAGATCTATACTAAAATTTTAAAAATATACGCCAGGTTCCTATCGGGTAGGCAGAAAGCACCGAGTGCCAAATATCTCTGTCCTTGCAAACCTGACGCGCTTCGTCTACATTCATCACTC
>DWUN01002463.1:0-13824 GCA_018249975.1 Passova gellias | reverse complement strand
GTATTAACACCGCTACCCTTGTAAAGTCCGAAACTGCTTCAGAAATGTGTTTATTCTTCATATCATGTGTCTACCACAATAATAGGCGTGGGTAAAGCGACTGAAGTATCTTGTTTTTATTAGTCTTGGGAATACAAAAAGAAAGAAAAGAAAAATACATTTTTCGTGGTCTTTAAGCCATAAAACAAGCACTTTAGGGAAAATAAACACGATATAATACTGATATAAATGTTTTAAATACACCCAGAACAAAATATTGCATATATATATACATACTCGGGAAAGTGTCTTTTGTCAAACTTTGACAACTAAATCGTTCTATAGACTCATTCCCCGCACAAATAAAGAGTTAACTACGACATAAAATAATATTTGGAGTACAAAATCATTTATATTTCATATAAAAACAAAATAATAACGTAACAAAATGTTCTGATACATGTTATACTGACGTGGGTGAATCTTACCTCCATTCATCTCGGGCGTTTCAGAAAAAAACATATTCCTTTTCAGCCGCCATCTCAATCCCGAGCAAACATTCCCTACTGGACGTCTCTATTATGAAAGATGTTGCTACATAAAAGGTTGGTTATGTATGAATAAAAGTTTTTATGGACCCTCAAATTTTACTAACGGCCCCCATTTGGTCGTAGCTCGGCCAAGTTTCTCTGTATTACACTTATTACTGGTTCGTCTGATGGGAGAGTCAAAGTTATCTGAAGGTTGTGTGTTTATATGAAAGAGCATGAATGTAGGAGATAGGATAGGAGGAAACGAAACCGAGGGGTACTTTGGGGAGCCTGCGGCCCATTGGACTGATTTTAAGAAGGCGGGGGTGGTAGAGGCTGTAGAGATCGGAGAAGAACCCAGTTGTGACCTACGTGCAGCAGTGAAATAATAGAGACTGGTACGATGACGTGGTCTGTAGTTCTGGGTTCAAACCCTAACACGCATGACTTGTGACGTGTGTTTTATAACTTGAAATTTAAATATCCCTGGCTATAACGGCCCACCACAATATGGTATAGCAATCTGCACTCTTTAGAGTATACTATAAAATTAATTGATAAATTGCCATACACGAACAGATTAAATTGCCCACTTTGGTATTATATAGCCGTATGTGGAACGGTCCCAATATTAATACTCAGTTACAGTTGCTCTGTATAATAGCTTTAACTTTACCTCGCCCTGGCGACGCTATTCTTTACCTTCTAGTGGTGAGACAGGCGCCTAACAGCTTCGAGGCCCTCTGCGGACTGACGACTTAATGTTTGATAAATTATTCATAATCGAGAAAGTCTTATTACCAAAGATTAGTAAGATTATTGTCGTTAATGATTCTCTTGTGAAAAGTTGATTTTCACCGGAAATTCTATTGTTAAGAAGTTAAGGGCAATAAGGTAAGCGCGAAAGGTGAAAATGAAGAAGCTTCGGAGGTAACTAAAGTCATTATTATACCGATTTAACGCTTTTGTCCAGATCTTTATGAAAATGAATCAAGTTTATGCCGCTTGTATAATTTCGATTTATCAACGTTTAAAACGTTACTAAATGAAAACTGAATTTCATAGATAAGTTTATGTTGTTAATACATAATAATAATTGGGATAATTCCACATACGGTTATCTCATTCCAAATTAGGCAACTAAATGACTGTGTTATGGTAAACGAAACGCTGTTAAACACACTACATAATACTTACACACATAGTTTTTACTATATTCGAACAGAAAAAAATGTGCTAATCACACAAATGTTTATCCCGGATGAGCATCGAACCCACAAGCATGGTTCAGCGGTCGGGTTCACTCACACTTGACCAACGGCACTTTGGCTGTAACTCCGACATCGCACCGCATATCTATACGAGTATGTAGTGTTGAATTTACGAATGGAATGGTCCCGTTGTTCAAAACAAATGAATTGTTTTAAAATCCAATTAAAAACAAATGAACGCGTGCAGTATCCGTTTGCAGACGTATCGGATGAGGTCTATTTACACACCTGGGTAGCCGGATATAATCGGGAAAAATATTTATTTTCCATTACCGCAGTTAAAACAAAGCAGGCAACAATGTGTATTATAATAATTTGCGTTTTGTTTTTTATGTATGTAAACATGAAGAGTTCTTTGTTGTTTTAAACAGAACCGAAATATTATATGTACTAGCTGCTTAGCTAGCTGGAACATTGCTTTTGGACGACTAGGAAATACAGCATATTTACCAATAAAAGTAGCCCACGCTACTCTTTAGAACATCTGCTATCTGCCAGCGGAAATCCTATCGAAATCAATCTAACCGGTTACAATATTAACCGGAATGAATCGACAGACAAAACATCTAAGATAATTTTATTGTACACTCTCGTACGGCCACCTTCGCGAACTAGGTAGAGCCTGTTATATGGTAACCAGACAACTGATAAACTACATATACATACACACATACATATGCTTATAAATATACTTCATTGAACTAGTGAAACACAGAAATGTTAGTTCTGTGTAGGGATCAAGTCTACTGCGTGTTAAAATAAAAATAAAACTGTTTAAACAAAGTAAAATAAAATAATGGAACATACTTCACACCAAAATACTTCATAAGGCAAAAGGGATGGATAATGTCATTTACGAATGAATTACTTACACTCGGGCGAGCACCCAGCACTTCGGAGGCTCTACATTATTCTCTAAGTTTTCGCTTAATATTTCACGTCTACAATCTATTACATGTCAGGCGCTAAAGTGTTCCGCCGGACTTGAGGGAAATTATTTTGCATAAGAATTCGTAGACTGGCTTCTTAGTTAGCGGTTAGAGCTCGTGGGCTCGATTCCCACTCATGTGTGTGCTGGGTCCATTTATCTGGTTGTCAGGGTGTGCAGTGAAAGTTATTATTTAAGTATTATGTACTCGGTATATATGTATGACTATTAGCTGTACGGTTACCATAACATAGCCATTTCATTGCCTAATTTAGAATCGGATACCCGTGCGTGCAACTGTTTCAATTACGATTATTCTTAAATAAATAAATAAATAAATGTTTCCGCTTTCGTTTTCCATTTATTTCATTCACCTCAAACGTGGAAAGGCCATTTAGTGAGAGTACTCTTTTACGAGTATATGCTTATATCGCAAACTTTTTTCATTTCGCAATACTATAGAGCGAGTTAGCTGCTAAATGGAACAGTCTCGCTGTTTTAATAGCTTTTTCTTTAATTAACTTATTAAAGGAAAAACCACTTAAAATCGGGTCAAAGAGCTTAAAGTACTTCGAGTGTTTTGTAAATCTACCGCCTAGTGACTACCGCTAAGCTTAAGTTCAGGTTCGATTCCTATCCAAAATAAAAATTTGTGCGTTTTTGAGTCGAAACACAAAAAAAAATATTGTTTTTTTTTTATGACGAGAGTAACAAACAAGCACGCCCGAGTGTCGTTACAACTGCTTTCGGCACCAGTTGTTTGTTGGAGGAACAGCAACAGGAACAGGACAGGCAACAGGACAGGCAACAAGACAGGCAACAGGACAGGTTGAACAGGAAACAGGACAGAACACTGTTACTGATATTAGTCCAATTAGTCTCTATGGTTCAATCCTTCATACCGATACACAGATTTTTTTTATTATCAAAACAGAAACATTATTACTCACACTTGGATTCCTTGTGTTGTGGAGAGATACATTTTTATTTTATAAATGGAGACAATTCCATACACGGCCATCTGATACCAAATAAGGCAATTCAGTGCCTGTGATTTGGTAGCCGGACAGCTGATAAACATACATATATACATACAACATATTACTTATATATTTATTTTTATTACGTCCGGACACAGAACAAACAAATGTGCTCATCACACAAATCACACAAATGGGAATCGAACCCACGACCTCCGGTTTAGCTGTCAAGGTCTCTAGCTTCCTAACCGCGAGGCCAGTCAATTATTTCAATAATTTATAACAACTGCTTCACAGTAGAAATAAGTAACATACACGTGGAGATGTCACGTTCAAACACCTACGTAGACGTATTAAGAAATCCACTCGCACGTAGAAATGTATCGAAACGTTCACGTTTAAGGAAAACCCGTGAAATGTACGGAAATGAAATTCCGAAGATTGTCCGCTAAAGCTTGCTACCTGCGAAGGTTTTATTGGAAAATAGTTGTCGCGCTCGTATTAGGAGGCTGCAGCGTCGCGCGGCTGTTCCGACGATTTTCAGATATTTAACCTTTCCGGTTCATTTCTAGGGTGATTTAGCGGACGGGACGGTTGGGAAATAATTTAGAGAATATTAGTTCATTTGCACAATACAGGTAGCCAATAAAGATATTTCAAATTACACTGTAGCTTATTCTGCTTATAAAATGAAAACTTTTCACGTCACGCCGGGTCTTTGATGGGGTGAACAGAGAGCACCGAGTGCCAAATGTCTCTCCTCACAGATCTCTAGTATTTTTTCCACATTCCCTCTTTATAAATTCACCCAGGATTTTTTGCAATAAAAAAAAATCTCTATTTCATTTTTTTCTGGACTCTTTATCTAGCGGAACCTTATGTCGTGGTTTCAATGCCCGTTAAGGACTAACGTGATGACCGTGATGGAACACGTCTGGGTGTTCTGTGTGTCTGGATTTAATATTAATGTCATGTATTCGGAAATATGTATGTTTATCAATTGTTTGGTCACCATAGTACAGACTCTGCCTAGTCTGGGATCACAAGGCCGTGTGTCTGTCCCGAAATATTAGGTTTCATTATTCTCCTGAAATCTGACGTCACTTTTCCCTTTCAGTCGGAGATCAGAGCCTTCAACATCAGCAGCGTGGCAGTGACCAACAGCTCCTGCGACGCCAGGTCCTGCGTGATCGCGGTGCGGCCAGACCGGGGCATCGGGAAGTACACCTGCGAAGTCAGTAGCGAAGGACCGCGCTTCGACGTCGATAGAAAATCTGCTAACATGACTTTGGCTGGTACGTTAACTATATATATAAAACACGTGACTCACTGATAATTTCATTATATTGTGTAAATGAACAATTGGACAGGGATCTTGGTAATTCCACCCCTAGATAATGGGGTTGAAAGATTGTGTATATTTTGTCAGTTTGGAAGTTAGATAACTGAAATTTAAGATTTACGCTTTCGGTTAGTAAATGGTTACATTAATTGGCTTTTGGAAATTCTAATTCGATGCGAGCAAACTCTGAACCCTAATACATCTGGCTGTCTACATAGTACCTACATAACATTACCGCTTGGGGATTATGTAAATGTTGCATAATGCATTTTTAATCTCCCCTTGAACACAATTAATGGATTATGCTAATCCCGAAGCCGATAGGACGCTTTTTAGAATAGCGAAAGACGTTAAATTATCTGCCGCCGAAGATGTCGAGATCCAAACAGATTTCAAGAGAAAATTAAGTGACAAATACATTTTAGTTTTTTAAAATATTCAACACGGCTTACAACAACGGTTGTAACTTTATTTATTATTATCTGTCTTCATCTACCTGTAGAGATTTGATTTGCTTCTCCTACATTTACCACTCTCATACATGCTCTCCGGTTTCGATAATTTCTTACTCCTCGTCGGCCTCGTGTGATCAAGACAAGCAAACCTAAGTAAAAAAAAAAAACTAAAACTAACTAAACCTAGTCTTTCTAAGCACGGCTATTTTGTATCTCAAAATATCAATGCTGAAAGAATTGATATACGAGTATGTCGAAGAACAAAGATAAATATTATAAGATTTCATTTTCAAATTTCGCTTCCAGTTCTACCAGAGTACGACCCGTTGATTACCGGGCTACCCACGATAGTCCAGACCGGGGAACAGGCGCTCGTCAACTGCACCTCCGACTACTCGCTGCCGGGCGCCACCATCGACTGGTTCGTGGACTCGGAGCCTCAGGAGGTGAGCATCACATCATCACGTCATCATCGAATGCTTACCGGAGACCGATTTCAATTTCCACGTAAGAAAGACATTTGTCCGATGAGCACATTTGTTTGCTGAATCCGGGTATAATACATTTATGTATTAAATATCATAGTGTGTAGCATGTTATCAGCCGTCCGATTACTACACAACTGTGATAGCCCTGTGTGGAATTGTCCCAATTATTATATTACATGTACTCCCAGCAGCGTATAATCGTGTAATCGATTTTTTAAAAGGAACCAAAAGTATCCACTTAACATATTCAGGTTTAATTTCGTATATTTTTAAAAGTCAACCTCTGTGGAATCATTTATTTATCATCTGTCACTCAAACCTACCTTATTCCAATTCCCGTCGGGAGCTACACAGCCAGACGCGCCCACCGTTCACTCCGGCATTAATGTAAATATATTTTACCTTGTTTACGTGTGACAGAACTATAATAATATTCAGTTTCCCGTAAAACAGAGGCGGCTTACTGTACATTTTTCCATGACGTTGTTCCGTACGAGACGAGCTCTCGATCAAATCTCGTATCGGCCGGAGAATGAGGAAACGTATTTGATTCTTACATCCATCATCCGACAAAACGGTGAAAGGATTACGGCGGATGTAAACACCCAAAATATTTTTTGCTTTCCTCTCACTGTTTCCAGGTTCAGCGATTTGTTAAATCCCATTTGTATTTACGTAACAGTAATATCTTGTAAAATATGAAGATGTTTGGAAATATTGTAATAATAATGCTGAAATAATATGTAAGCGAATATTATCTTATACAGAATCATTAACTATAAAACTTAATTAACCGATGGTAAAATACAGTACCAAAACCCCTTGAGCCCTGCAGCTCTCGGCTCTGAAAGCTTATGATCTAGATGTATGTACGAGTATGTCCGAAAAATTTTCACCTATCCTTGCAGTGACAAGAAAATCGTGGTTAAAAGCATTCGTGGCATCATACGATCACTTCTCCTCTCCGTCCGATTTCTATCGGTGAACTTTACGAATGTGGAAATTTAATGTGAAGTTCGAAACGTAGAATAAGTCGCCTCAGCTACTATTACGTAGTCAGCAACGGTACGAAACTTCTGCTTCGGGAATCAGCAAAGGGTGCCGTCTCACGTGTGAATAATATAAGAGAGTACCTGCACTACGAAAAGTCGGCAAGGCAACGACAAGAATTTCGCTCGTCATTTGTAGGTAGTGATGAATTAAATAACACGAATTTTATCTTACCGTTAGACCGAGGAAGAACAGGACCTAATTTAACAAAGTGCGTTGGAAAATAATGATGTGTATTCCTTGTATCTGCCTACACCTATAAGGCTTGACTTAATGGTGGCACTGATGATGATGATGAGCGTAAGATAAACATTACATTATATTAATTAAATGTTCTGAAGCTTCAGATTATTGCTACATATGAAAATACCTGCTCATTAATATCCCAAGCCGTCAGTAGGTACCGAAAAGTCTATCTACTTTTGCAGAAATAAAGAAACAACACCACGAACTTTTACTACCGCAGATAAATTTACAAGGCTGTTTTTAAAAGCAAATAATCCAACCAAAATTCTGCCTTTGCCAAGTCAAGAGTTACTGAAAACTATTTTAAGTTGCCAAAATAGAACGAGCAAAATGGAACAGTGTAAAAGAAAACTTCCTCACAAATAAACAAAAATCGCAGACCACGTACAGAAAGCCTTCAGCTAAGGTTGCCGGAGAAGAGATAAATTTGTTACATAAAGGTTGTGTTCAAAATAGAAACCTTTACTACGCAGAGGTGTTCTTAATTCCCTCACGTTTAATCTATACTATTTTTTGCAAAAGATGTCGCGTCATTTCACCTTGCCATTTGTGTTGGGGCCTCCAGCCTTCTACCGATGACCTCTTTGTAACCAATATCAAATTATTTTTACTTGACACGTTACTTTTACACAATGTTTCTATCAAGTCACGTAACGGAAATTATAACCATTAAAATTATTATCACGGTACATTGTATGTTAAACGATGATGGTAAATTAAATCCTCCCTTGCACAACGCTCCCAAAGATAACGGTTCGCAAATTGCATTGCAGAAAGTTTAAATAATTTGTACTGATTGCGACTTTCACATTGGTAATCGATAATGCAAAATTTTCCCAAGTCTACTATGTATTAAACGTGCACACCGTCTGATCTTTGTCTTTAAAACTTTTTAAAAGCTTTTAAAATTATTTGAAATATTCAAACGGAAAAGTTCGCTACTAACCCGTATCTTACCCAACTGGAGCGGCACTTCTGGATATCTTGTAAGAATTTAAACAGGGGCCTTCAACATATGCTGTCATCACGAATCATGAGCACACAAATTTTTGTACAACCCTCAGAAGCCAGGGATACTAAAACCTGAAATAAAATACCAGTTCAATGTGTAAAGCTCTTAATATCTTCTATTTGAGATGAGACTTGAGTGACTGTACCCTTTGGTTCCTCACTGGTAGCCGATGAGAAATAGGCGTGACCGTATAAGTAACCTAAAAAGCTCAATGGAAAATGCTTACTTCCAAAATCCGCAAAGCAATTACCTCACGGACAATCCATCAACTCGAGCGCCGCGACCACACATCTATCAACGTGACGACAGTAAACTATATTCAATATTATAACACGTAGGGCATGTATGTGGGTCTAATAGAAAATAGCTTTCACGCCAGCAACTGACTCTGACGGTTGATATAAATTATCTGATTAATTTCGAGTAATTAATCGCATTGGCTTAATTATCTACGCGGTATATTGTAATGAACGTTGCCAAACATCGGTTGCCTGTGACGTCACATAATTGGACCAGATTTCTTGATTCAGCTGCTTGCTCGTTATTTTCAATGGCATAATTAAAAAAGAAATCGTACTAAAAAAAGGGAAAACAAAATTCTTAAGGATATAAAAAATACCTACCTTTGTAACGTCTTCTCTCTTAAATTTTCTGTATTATTATCTCTGTATGTACACAAACTGTAAATGAATAAATAAAAGGAAAATGGCAAGCTCTCTGTGTTTCTTGCTGAATCGTATCGGTCGAGGTCGCGTTCTGGCTCGGTAACAAATAAAATAAGCGTCTTCGTAAACATTTACAAAAAACTAGGGATTTATGATGTATGTTATTTTGAATGTGATCATTTGGTAGCCGAAACCATTTATATGGCTTTAGAACTATCAATCTAGCAAAAGAATATGAGTCGTATGACAAAATTATGAATACATTGAAAGCTCCTTATGCTCGTTTTCTTTATTATTTGCGGTAAAAAAATGTATTCGCGAATACAATCGATAAACACGAAGGGATTCCGTGTCGTTTATTAACGAATCGGTATCCCTCGATTACTGCGGAAACGTGTCGAGAAGGCTTTTCCAAATATGTAATCAAGTGGATTAATGTCAAACTGAAACAAACCTTACTCCCGCTATCCCTAAAGGTCACTGCCAAATTCGGCCGCTACTATATACTACTTCCATTTCTTAAATTTGTACGCCCTAAAAGGTAAAATATGGCTTGAACTAATAATCCTGTAGTTCTTTATATGTACCCATTTTTATCCAAATAACCGTCCGTGTCTTTGTCTTTGACTATTTTGAATCAATTTCGTGAGATCTGTATCAAACTAGATCTATTCAAAGCAGCCCTATTTTTAAAAGGCAAATTATCAACGCTACTACTGAACATAAATCTAAATTGAAAGACTTAAAAGCAGCAAAACCAGAAAAAAATCATTAAACTCTTTAAACACTTTTCTAAAGCCAGCAATAACGATTGCTTAATTCTTTTAATTGCTTATTTCTTAATAAATTGATGTTATTTTAACATACATAGTGCTTTTATTTTGGAACGTTGGAACTTATGACATATTTACGAAACATATCCCCTGCGAATAACGACGTTTTACTGTATTATATGTTATATTTTATCACCGCAAATAAAGCGTAACGTCTATCTCATCTCAGAACAACTCACTCCTCACTTACGTAAGTATAATAGAATACTCTTAAGCCACAACCTCATATAATTTAATTACAAGTAGACAGCAAACCGCAGATAACGTTCTGACGCCGATGAGTTTGTAAATGAAAATAACTTTTCATCGGAGCCTCAAATTACAAATTTAATTACAGGCGAACGATTCTGAATAAGACAGGTCTAAGTTGAAAATAACGGCATCTTCGGAATCCGCAACGAAATAAAGTCAATTTAATCGAAATTAAATTCAAAATCTAATCATCCAAATTCCATTTTAATTTAAAGGGGAATTTATTAAACATGATAATGAAAAGGGTCGGGGTTTGATAAAGGAAATTAAAGCCTCCAGTTAGAGCTATCATGTTGAACGCTTGTACAGCCAATTATGTTGGAACCTTTATAAATCCTCACAATTCTGGTTAAAGTACTTAATAATTTTATTGAAGATTCAATGTTTAAATGTTGAAGCATTGTGGGATCCAATCCTTTCTTTTTAAAAAAAATATATGAAAATGGAGAACGAATATATGGAGCCGAAAGCTTTAACGAGTGTGATTAAAAATAAAGTCAACAAGTTAATAATTAAATAAAGTTTACTTTAAATAAAAATAATAAATGGCGGATAATTGGTCACGGGTCATTATGATACCATTGTTGAAAAATAATGTGTTCTCCAAAGAGATCGGATCACTTTAAGTAGGTATATACTGTAATCTGTTTGTTCTACTTTCTGTCTACTAATTACTTCGTGCAGCATTCTCGCCAGACCGATCGTAGTCGTGAGGCTTTTGGGGCAACATTATACGCCACGCGATCATTCCCCGACGCTTCCGGCTTGTATCGAAGATGAGTACACTCGTGCTGAGGACCACTCGCTGCCGATATAATTTGCTCGATGGAAAGATATTTTAATAATCTCTGACTTTATGGTATATTCAGTGTTAAGCATCAATGTAATTAAACATGAATACAGGGTTATTAAATGATAGTAAATTTACATAATCGCTACAATTTACACGTTGCTTAATACGAAACGAGATATTGTAATCATTTGAAACATCTTTTAAGAAAGGCTCCATATTTTGAAATTATATAGGTACGTAACATAGCATCATTGATTTCATAATGATGAACCTTCGTTGTCGTCGATGCGTTGATCCTAAAGTAAATACATATATACAAATATTGCAATGTATGCCTAGTTTTATGAATAATAATAATAGAATTCCATTTGTTACCATTTTCAAATCATGTTCTATGACATATCTATGAGTATACAATATACACAGGTGCTCGTGTGTCATGTCATAAACAGAATTTTATGAAATATGGATGTAAAAATGTAGTCCAAGCATCTCGAAGCGCACTTCATAATATGATCACAAGAGCGTGTCTCGTCGAACGAAGCACGTCTTGTGACAATGATAACGATAATATCAGCTGCTTTATAAATTACATTTTCGACTTTTCGATTTAAATCGCCCTAAAATGCCCCTTTTCATCAAACACGAGGGCTTTTTGATAAGAGAAGCAGTAGGTATCAATTTATTTTACTAGTATTTTAGCCAGACCATATTATGATGGTACTCGTAACTATTATTATAATGCTGTTATGGAATGAAATTTTAAATACACTACGTATCGCCTGCCGAACTTAGATAAAGTAATTGTTTGACCCTGACACAGTCGAGGTAGCTGGCAGTCAATATGTGTATATTTAGAGAAAGTTTCCTCAAAGTTTGAAGTAATAAGATTAATTATAGGGGACTTTCAAAAAGGTATCGTAGTTAATAAATACGAACAAGAGAATCGTATCGAGTAAGCCACTAAAGCCTCTCCGTACAATTGGACCAATGAGGCGTAACGGTTCTTAGTGAACCGGAAGACCCCTGGAGCGATTGGTCAAAATCAGTCCTCTGAGAATTACTGGTACATTTATTATGTGATATTTAACTACTTTTTATTAAGGGTGACATTTTTTCTGTGTTCCTTATTCAATGAAGATTTATTATGTATTTGAATACGCACAGTAATGGGCTGGTAGTTTAAATTCCAATCTTCCATTGCGGGAGTACACTCCTCGTGTCCAGACATGCACCTGTAACTTTAAGTAGTTACGTGGGTTTTAAAATGCTGCACGCCTTAGAACAACTCTATTTATGATTCAGAACGAATACTCTCTTTTCTAAGGTTCGTAAAAATAATTCTGTAACACGATCCAGGCTAAACGTTGGCACCGTAACATACGCCCTTTATAAGAAAACGTTTGATTTTATATTATAGGGACAATGAAAAAATAAATACGGTCGTAACTGTTACAGTTATGGCGCCGATGTTATCAGCAGCGAAATATCGGTTCCGAGTCGTCCACGACGGCCGCACCATTACGCCATAACGGAGCATTTACAGGGAATAGCTTATAACATATTGTTGATCTATTGTCGTTGCCTCGCTGTCGATGTAATTGAGAAAAAATTGACTACCTACAGTATTGTTCACTTTGATGTCGTACGTTTATATCGCTGACGTACTGTTTTGTCTTTACTAAGGATATGTTGCCGCGATTCGCTTTTGTCTACTAGAGATGGGACGAGGTGACAACTATCAGGGTGACAGAAGTCAGGGTGACATTTGCCTTACGGTGTGTAAACGAAAGGAAATAATGTATAGTTCCAAATACTCTAGAGAATCTGTAGTTTTAGTCATAAGGTGCACTGAATAGGCTGTAACGTTCGACATGAATGCTAAAAGTTATTTCTGCAGCTTGTTTTATCGCAGTTTCTTTTGACCCAGGATCCAGTGATAACTCCGGAAACACACATATCGGGCGCGGACAGCGAGGGGCTCCGGGCGTCGTGGCGCACGCTGCACGTGTTCCCGGACGACTACGCGACGCACAAGGGCTACCTGTCGCTGCGGTGCCGCGCCACCGTCGCCACGCGCCCGCCGCACGTCCGCAGCATGTCCGTGCGACTGTACGTCGCGAGTCGCCCTCACATATCATCCTATATGTTTAGTAAAAATAGTAAGTGGTCCATGTTAATCACTATATACGTAAAAAAAAAAATTAAAAAAAAAAAAAATATGAATACAAATTGTGTAAGCTTAAAACAATTTACTGTATACGTATACTAAGGCGACGAACTATGCGTCGTCGGTTACGCCGAGGCAATTTTAAATTTGCAATCGAACTTTTTTCAGTCGATAAAGTTATTTAGCAATATTGTAATTTATAATAAAAATACTCTTCATTGTGCTATCATCATCGCAACTTTTATTGGTCCAATTTTGCACATACAATTCTTCTCTCAAAATGCGTTTTCAGGCTTATCGTTGTCAAGAACGGGCTGGCAGACTTCACACACACACGTTCTAAGGCCAGTAGGTCTCCTCGCAATGGTATCCCTCACTCCCGCGAGAGAAAATACTCTCGAAATGATTTAGAAGCGTCGCGTCACAACTTAAAATATGTAACTCCTGAAACATTATACCTAAACTGTGCGCCAAACACTTTCGTTAGCACGTATGTTTCCGTTTGTACAACCGGGAATTACTGAGCGAGTGTTTTGGCAATAAATTACATTACAGACATGCAGATGAACTGTTGACTGTTATGATTTTGATTGGTACTTAATTTACCTATAGCTATTTAATCCACAATTCGCTACGACGCGCGCGTAAATCAATGAATAGATGACCTAATTCCAGGTTAGGGTTTTATAATAAATATTAATATAACGATACTTGGGGCAATTCAACAAACGGCTATCCGATTTAAAATTAGGCTATATCGACTGCAGCATTTAACAAAGTCGGAAGTGAAAAAGTGTCTTCTTTCAGTACGGCCAAATGAACATATCTAC
>DWUN01002462.1:0-13825 GCA_018249975.1 Passova gellias | reverse complement strand
GTAACTGGTGAAATGTGGGGGTGTACTACACTCCTCTGCCTACCCCTTCGGGGATTACAGGCGTGATGTTACGTATATTATACTACAAACATCAGAAAAGCTCCTCGTAGCAATAACAACCTTGTCTACTCCGCTTTTATACTACGGAACCGTAGCTGCTACCTATGTAGATGCAGTTAATATATGTAAAAACTTAGATAGTTATGTATTCGCATATGAATATTATTCATTTATTCGTATGAAATACTCAGGCTGCACACATAATCACACTTTTATTTGATATTTTGAAATGAAAAATAAAGCTTAGATGTTGAATACTTGAAAAGAACTTAGATCTTCCGATATTTCTCCCACGCCCTTATAAGAAGCAAGTGAACATGTCAACAGCTTTTTGTCTTGAAATATTTTTTTCGGGTGAAAAAAACAAACATTTTCATACATATATATAAGTAGTAATATTACTAATTTCTATTTAGTTTAGGACAATAAGATCGCAGTTTTTTAACCGCTATAATGTTTAACCACTGTTATCTGGTTGGCCAGTCAGTGAATTGTGGGTTTCTGAACAAGACACAGTTCAGACTTAGTTTAGTATGAGAAAACTAGTTCCTAAGCTGCAGTGATTGATACTGGCCACTGCTTAGTTCAAGCATTGTACGGTTTGTTTTAGCTGTTCGGTGAGTTCATGAAGTGCGGTTTGTGATGTAGTGAATTCAAGCATTGACCTAACGTGAAGATGAAAGCTTTTGGCTAAAATAGTTCACATGTCTTTAGTTTATTTTAAAGCGGTTGTCGTCAATTTACATACATAACATTACGGCAGGGCCCTAACGGGGTAGGCAGAAAATATCGAGAGCCAAATGTGTCTGTCCTTGCAAACTTGACGCGCTTCGTCTCCATGTGGTCAATTTGCTTGTTTAATGGTTAGTAAATGTCAGAGTGAAGGATTACTTAGTTATGTTAAGAGAGATAAAATTTAATACATAATAATATGACTTTTTCTATAATCAACTTTACGTCTAGTACCGATTTATTTCGGAGATGTGTCTCTAAACATTACCTCTGTTTCACCAACAATTTTTATGTTTCATAGAGATTGTTGCGTAAATAAAAAATTAAAATAGCAATATTAAATCCCTTTAAAACCTTTAAAAATTCTACAAACAATATAATGAATTTATGTTAATGTTACAATGATTATTCAACGCAATGTGGAGAAGGGAAAACTTTTTAAATTAAATGAAGGAGACATGAGTTCCTGAAAGGAAACGCGAAATTGAATAAATTTTATGCGCTTTGAAATATTACCTACGGAAACTTACTTATGTCGCTGTAATAAATTCTGACAGTAATCATTATAAATACGTAGCAATGTTGTGATAGATCATTTCGCATACGATATGCAAACAAGTTTTTTGTATCACGTGTCATGAAGCAGGCGCTCATAACTTATAACTGTCCCGTGAAAAAAGCCGCTTTGTAGTCGCATTGCAAAGTTTTGTACAAAAACTGGCGCATGTGAGAAATACGAGCAGATTATTTTTATTTTGGCCGGATGACTTTACAAAAGAGCGCCGCGAATCCATTCGAACATGTTTGGATACGGAACTCTAACAAAGCCGCTGCGAACAATCTGTCAAGGCTCATACGACACATTTATATTGCGAGGCACGGTTTATCAATAACCATCAACACAATTGTATATTATATTACTGTTTACACGACTTTGACATAAATGTTTAATCGTAAATTTTTTTCGACTCTCATTGTTCCACTGCTGGACACATATTATCTCCTCTCATAGCGAGAGGGTTTTAGGCCATAGTCCACCTCGCTGGCCAATTGCGGATTGGTAAACTTCACATATCTCAGAAAATATTATATACTTTATAACATTTTCAGTTTATGCAGATTCCCGCCAAACGTTTTCCTTCACCGGTATAGCGAGTGTTAAGAAAACATGAAAAGAAAAATAATGTCAAGAAGAGATTGATTATTATTATAACACCAGGTGGCTCACATTGAGAGTTTGATTTTAACAACCCAATTACAAATAGTACCCATAATATAAGTATAGTATGTATGTTCGCGCATACTTTCTTTGTATATGAATGTATATTAATTATTCATTTGACATACAACTTTTGCTATAATATACCCGTAATTGTATGACATAGAAGTATGTAATAAAAGAGTTTTTCATTACTCGTGAAACATTATAATAAATAATTACTCTATTTAAATAATAAACAATGAACACAGAGACATTATAATGCATGAAGATTCACAAAGGAAGCAAGCGAGTAAAAATTAAAACGAAATGCTCACTTAAAAGTTTTGTTTTTGTTTTCCCCGTTTCCTTGATTATTGTTTGAAGTACAATTAAGTTTAGAACAAGAAATCTTAATATAGCTATTATACCGGTTACTATTATAAGCCAGCGTTATAGTTATAGTTTATGTTATAAAGGTATCGACATTATGTCCAACCAGCTACGCCACATTCACTGTATCTGTTCGCAATCCTGAACGATTTGAACCTAACGAGTGTTGTTCACTATCACTAGATAGTATAAAACAAAGTTGCTATCCGCTGTCTGTCCCTATGCTTAGATGTTTAAAACTACACAACGGATTTTGATGCGGTTTTTTTCAATAGATAGAGTGATTCAAGAGGAAGGTTTACATGTATCTAGCTTTTGTCAGCGACTTCTTCCGCGTGGAATAGTGACTTCGGGCAGCATTTTAATTTCCTAGGATAATTTATATTATTGCAAAAGACAGTATCAAAAATGGAATGATCCGTCATCTCATATACATTTACATTCCGAGGGCAGCTTTATCAATAACAATCGACATGACTTAAAGTTATTGCGAACATATTACTGTTAATATGTCGGGAAATAGACACCGGAGACAAAAAGGGCCTATACCATTGCATAAAATATCCATTACACCCAAACAATGGCACTTTACGATATCGAATCCATCCTCGCGGGATAAACGAATAGAATTCTCTTCGTGTCTCCGGCGAAATTGTTTTTTGATAATCGAGCTCTAAATACGTTGTGAGAGAATTTCGAGAGCAAATGATGCTTTTTATAACATCTGAATGGAATTGTCGAATCAATGAACAATTCGAAAGTAGTTTTGACTAAAGGAAGCAAAAAAATTGTTACAGTATTTGTTGTTTAATGATATTATTTGTATAATATATTCCAAGCAAATTGGCTATCAAAATAGTGGATAAAAATAGTGTTTTACCAAAAATCTAATTTGAATAATAAAATTATACAAAAAATAGTTCTATACTATTCTAATTATATTAAAATTATAAAGGTCACTAAAACATACTCGTAGTTATTGATATTAATACTTAGTAGATGGGGTTAATCACTCGACATGATATTCAGTACCTCTGTGCATGCATTTAATTTAGAATTAATTTTTAATTTATAATCTAGGTAGGTATGTTGAATTTATACCTAAGAGTGAATACATCTGTCTGCATATCTAGACATAACGTATGCGAAGGTATTAAATAGCGTCACAGACATCGCAATGCTTTTACTGCTGTTAAATAACCCGAAAGGCTTTTTCAACTCTTAAATATTAAAGGAAGTTTTCATATTTGCATTTTGATAAGTTTTTAATTTTAACTCGTAATGTTTCATCTCCGTTCCTGAATTCGCGCGAACTTTTCAACTTTTTTCTCACCCGCTTTATTTTCATGGCGCAATTTTGTTTTTATATACTCGAATAAGCCATTTGACCACAGTTTATTTGTTGAAATCTCACAAACTTTCGCGATCTTACAAAAGAGAGTAACATAATACTTAATATATACGAAGAACATAAGCCGACAATCCTGTATTACTTCTGACAGACAAATATTTCTCGGATCGAGATAGTAATGGTTTTTTCTCGTCTGATTTGGCATCCTTTTAGCGTGTCGTATATTCTCTAAAGGAGAGATCTGTCTTGATAAGACTAGCCTGTTAGTTTCCCATTGGTACGGCTCTGCATAAAGCTAAATCTAGTAAATCTACTTCCAGCCGATACGCTTTGAAAGGGTAAACTATAGGGTCATAACTTCTGTGTTCTGTTGCGATATCTCCGGGGATGTGCTACAGACGGATAAATTACATTACAGTCTGTCGATTTAAGAAGCGATAAAAGTTTGAGGAGTGCTTGCGGAAATAATCGTAAAAATCCAGCTTAACCCGATTTTGATAGAGGCAGTAACTAGATGGATATGTAAGGAAAGGTTTTATGAACACAAAATGAAGTGAATGACTCACGTACTTCATATCGTGGTGAGTTTTTTTTATCTTATCTTTGTACTTGTAATTCAATTAACGCGGTAATTAAATCTTGAAGTATTTTTAATTGTTAATATTTCCCTATGTATTTTTTAATTTTTTTTAAGTTCGTTTTTCAATCACGTTCAAATATTATAATTAATGAGTTTCCAAATAAATAAATTTGGTTCAATCTAACACATAGTTAATGTTTGTTTTGTAATAATGTTTTTGCTTAGATTAAAAAGTCAAAGATTGGAATACTTAAGATATGCTGTCAACTCTTTTTTGAATCTAAAGGACACTGATGAAGAATGGGTAATCCACAATGGAAAATCAAATTATTTAACTATCAAGCACTTATGAGATTGAAGGGCCACCAGAAATAAAATGCCAGAATTGACAAATCGTAAAGAAATCCTGTTCCATCACGACGGTATGAGGTCTCATACATCTTTAGCGATGTACGAAACTATTGGGCTTGGTTCGGAAGCGATATTGCTTTTTCATATAGATCTGATCTTCTATAATATTATCATTTATATCGATGTGTTAAAAAACTTTTTAAATGGTAAAAATTTCGGTAATAATTTGGTCTCAAATTGCAGTTGTTTGAGTTTTTCGCTGATAAGGACAAGAAGTTTTGTAAGCGCACAATCATAAAGTTGGCATGAAGATAACAGTAGGTCGATAAGAATGAAGTTTATTTGATTGGTTAAAGTCGATTTTTGTATAAAAATTTTTTTGCTTTTATTTCTCGTTAAGAAAATCAAGTTACATTCTTGCATAACATTGCTGTAAAAAAAATTAAGTATCAATAAAACAGCTACTAACAATAGACGAAATGGGGCAGAACATAGGACGGAAATATATGTAACCATCCGGATACGGAAGTTCTTTTTACGATCAAAGGACTGTGTAACTGTTTAGTTAGCGAGGGTAACGGTGGTAAGATCAAAACAATATTAGTTTTATCATCGAGTAAAAATTTCTCGTCATAATACCATTTTTATTTAGTATACTTTGTTAAATTAAATTACTTTCTTTACCCTTAATTGTAACATTAATTATATTAGGATCATGCCCATAATTGTCACATAGAAGCATTTTTCATTGTAACAGATTGTTAAAATCCAACGTAACAATAGCATGAGGTATAAGCACATAACTTCAGCGATAACAAAATATTAAGCCAGAGAAAAGATAATAGTAACCAAAGTAATAAAAAACAAATTATACATTAGTGAACGCATTATATTATAAGTATAATATCTAATACTGCAAACGAGACTCGGAAGTTCCCGGCCCTTTTGAAACTTTGTTGGATACAAAAAGTTAATTGAATGTTATCTGAAACGTTGCTTATGTCTGTCTCTTGGAACTCGAAAAAGTCGAAAGCACCTCCCTACTTTTATTATTACAAAAGTTATTGCGACAGGTCTTGCAAAACAGAATAATTACATAGGAGAAATTTATGTTGTTTTATTATAACATTTTATGAGATCGAGAAACGGTAAATATGGAAAATGTTTTTTGCAGTTGTACCTATTCGAGTTTCCAGTCTTGTGTGCTCAGTGTAGTATAGATGATGCATAGATAATATGACACATACCAACCGAGTTTCTACATCCACTAGTCTCAAGGCAATCATCAGAATAGTAATTATTTACCGGCTCACAACACAACCCACAAATAAGTGTGTTAGCGAAAGTAAGAAAATTTTTTGGAGATAATAAATCAGAATAAAAATATTTGGTAAATTGCTCACTTTTAAATGCGTGAACTGTCACAATAATTGATATTTATTACGAATTGCGGCCAGTTTGAGTTTACGTTTTCCGTTTCGTAATTTAATACGCACAGACTTTGGGATTAATTATGCAGTGCTTGTTTCATTGTCATACGACAAACTAAAATGTTTTAAAAGAAGTGAATAAAGTTTATTCTATACATTAGCTGCTTCAATATTTGATGATGCAACCACCCCTGCAGTGTGTTTGCTTTGAGTTATAGGGACACTCCGTTTTATTAATATCAAAATTGCTAGTTTATCACGCGCCACTCACATCGTTTCAATCGTTTAAAACGTAAGAGTTTTTAGTATTATTCGCGAGGCACAAGCTATCCATTCTGAGTAAAGTAGATAGCTCCAAAATGTATTACACCATTTCGTTGCGACGCCAGGTTATCGCGGCCCATACATTTTTGAACAGATAAATGGAGGGTGCAATATAAAGTCATTGTTCCATACGGGAATTGTCGTGGCATACGGAAGCTTCTTTATATAAGCTACCTCTTCTTTACCCCCTGCACTATTTCCAGATAGCTATCTACACGTAACAGGTAAACGCCGGCTGACTTCAAATTAAACTTTAACCTTAAGCGGCCAAGGCTTTGCCCTTCACAACTTTTGTTCAAACTTCAGCGCTATTAAAGTCCGAATAGAAACAAAATTGCTGCAAGCTCAGCCGTCAACTTGCTTTTCTGGGCAACAAAGACGGAAATTCTTAAAATCCCAGCGGTTTTTGTTCTCTAAAAAACCAATTTTCGTCGCATATTTCGTTAATGGTGATTTTATGACGAAGTAGGAGATTGTTTTTGTCGACCATAAAACTCTGTTGCCGTGGACCGAAAACTTTTTTTTGTCAATGCTTTTGACATTGATATTTACGGACGAGGACGATACGGCTCGTTGATTATAAATTGTTTTCGCTCAGAATCTTCTTAAAGTGATATTGTAATTCTTTAAGTAATAACAAACCGAGAATTTTCCTTTCAATATTTATGAAACGAATCGTTTATAGATACTGACATATTTATAACGTCTTCACACATTTTTACGTTAACTAGTAATATAAGTTTAATTAAATTTAAAGCAAATGATGCTTTTATTCATATTCCTCATAAACGAATTACAGTTAAGGGTGCGGTTGGCTATTATAATTTCACGCTGTCGCAAGCTACATTTAATTAAAAAAATTTGAATTAATTATTATGTATAAATGTTAGTGGTCTTATAAATAAAACATGTACTTGTTAACGAATCACGTATGATTTTGTTACTGTCAGTCCAACAGCACAGGCGCTTGCCAAATTAAGCCAAACCGCTCCTTTAATCAAATATCTCATCGCCTATGTACACACTCGCACTTCTGTCTGTGAATATTTAGCTGTAGCTTTACATAATAGCGACTCATTTGGTCCAGCGTTTGTGCTTCACACTCATGTGAATAGACTGCCTGCGGTATACTGCAGTGTTCTCTTTTGTTTTATTACTTGAATAAAGCAATTTCCACGTCCATCCTCATTTGGTATGTATATTAAAAGGAGATGTTAATTGCTATCTTATTATAATGAAATTTTGCGTTGATTTTTAACTTAAATATTTTGTTACTTTTACTTAGTCTAATTATTAAGTAACAATATTTCGGTTCTAATTGTCCTTCTTATATTTAAACGCCGTCGAAGGGAAAATATGGAGCGAATTAATCATTCTGTAAAATTTTTAAATGTACTCATATTTGTGTAGATAAACGTCTTTGTCTGTCTTTATCCGGTAACTTTACCATAGTTAGTTATTAGAATATGGTTATCATTTTATTTTGAAGTTGTCAATATTAATTTACCCTTCTCCATGAATATTAGCTTAATTAAAAGGAAAAGGAGTGGAAAGGGGGTAGATTTTTAATTATTGATAATAAATTTAGGAAAGAGAGGGATGGAAAGGGAGAAACAGAGGCAAATAACACACGTAAGCCTTTATTTTTTGCTCCTTAAAAAATAGTACTTATTCAGCCCAGTCCTAGTTTTTAGATTTACAATCGGTAATGAATCTCTACTTCGGAAACCGCACAAATAAGTTATCCGCGGAGATTTATTTGCACACGAAGCGAATCGCTTGCCAAGTTGCTGTTGGATTTTTATCGCAGTCTTGTAGCTTAATATACTACTGGTATACTAGCAGGAGTTGATAGAAAATTCAGCGAGAAGTTGTTTGAACAGACATTCCATTTTAAATAGATTTCACAGTGCTGATGTCCTTATTTTATTCACAGAGCCGCAAGTTAGTAAACTATCGTAATATTTGTCAGCTGCGGTTGACTAAAAAACCAAAATGTTCTTTAACTACGAATCAGATGTAGTTACCTGTTTATAAAGTCACGTTACGCTTTTCGTCAGATTAAACTATTTGAATGATTAAATAACTAGATAAAGATATACGTGTAAACATTTAGATCAAAGGTATATTAAGGTAAATGTATAAACATACCTACATACTCGAAATATAGCATATTAGTTGCATCTCAAAATTTCAAAGGTATTTTTTGACATTTCTTTATGATATATTTTTTAAAGGTTATGGTTATGTTAAGGTTTTTTAAAGGTCATGGGTTAATCGCTCAAAAATAGTTACAGGGATACACTGGAAAATATGGTAAACCTGTCACGACTGTTTTGTCTGGTATAACAATTTGACTTGCGGACGGGCTGGCAGATCATCAACATGTTTTCTTCGGAGCGTGGGACTTCGTTATAAATCGTCGTCACTCATGCGTGCTCGGTTTCCCTAAGGACACACTCCTAAGTACTTCCTTGTCTAACCCCAAATATGAATATATGGAGCAATAGTGAACCGGGTGCTCCCACGGGCGAAGCTCGCGATTTTCCCAACGAACTTCCCTCATAAATCCACGCCTTACATGATGCTTGTTTGCATAATACAAGACTTAGTCGGCTTTGTTCGTCGAGTTTGATAGGTAGGTCGCAACATGTGCCCCGGAGTACCTACATGACTAGTTCAACTATGGTGTTGTGTATCTTGAATTTTGAATAAGCAGGGAATCCTTTAACTAAGACATATATTTGCTCATAAGTTCCCAAATTTTAGCCAAGTCAGCCAGGAACAACATTTTCTCATTAGAATGAACTATCCGCTCTGCTTTACGCGACTTCCTAAGGGATTAGAGAATATACAATAATTCTCCTATATCATATTACATCAAGAGCGCAATATCATATTGGAGCAATTGATCCATGGAAAGGGCTATGACCATTAGTACGTATGTACATACATAACATCACGCCAGGTCCCGAACGGGGTAGGCAGAACGCACCGAGTGCCAAATAGCTCGTCCTTGCAAACCTGAACCATTAGTACGATGAAGAAATAACGATGCGAGCAGATTAAGCACCACAACATAAGTAATTATGTCAAGTTTTCATCAACAAGAACGCAGAAACAAAATAAACAAGACCAAAATATTAAGGATTTTAGATGTAATTGTGAAACTTACTACTTAGTCTCCGCTTACTTGCTTGTTTCACTTATTTTTGTGATAGATAAAAACAACGGGAATTCATCTGTCTTCTCAGTGACATAACTAAGGAGTGCTCTGACATGACATGGGTACAGATGACATGGACGATAAATGCCGTCATAATATAATCATCTAAGTCGCTACAAATTTTAAAATTCAGTTGCTTCCTTTATTATTTCGTAATTTCATAAAGTAGCGTTTAATAGTAATCAATGAAATCTAATCTAATGATCTAAGGATCGTATGAGTGTATATTGGTTATTTTTTCTTAATGTTGAAGTATTTTCAATCGTATTGGTTAGTCTAATTCTCAGGCATGTGTCTGCGCCTTAAGTAGCTCCTGTTACAGAATATTTTATTGCCGATTAATTGGAATGGAGACCAGAACCTCCAGATTTTAATAGGTAAAATCTTACACGGTTAACTGCACAATACCTAAAATTAGGTATATATATATTGTGATTATATTGTGATTTTGGGTAGTTTCGAAGAATGACTCTCCGAAATAAAAGCAAGAGTTAATTTAACTTATATGACTTTGCACACAAATAATCATTATAACAAACAAGAAATATTATCGCTAATTATACAAAGCTTACTATATTACTTGTGTAAGAACACCGAAAACCAGACATTCCTTCAACAATATAACTTAAGAGGATTGTGACATGACAAGGGTCTGCTTGACATTCGCGATATGACGTCACAATACAGTCTAAGCCATGAGCAAAATATTGTTTTATAAATACAATGTGAAGGTTTATTTATATACATCAAACATTTATTGAAAAATATATCCTTCCTTAAGATAAAAGATGTGCCTAATTTATTATAGTAGTTGTTGGTAGAAGTTTCCGGTATTAATAAATAAATATTTACCTGCCATAGTCTGTGATCTTCTAGATATTATTGTAATAAGTAGATAAGCATTTGACAATAAATAAAACCATTTTCAAGGTCTTGGCCTTGTTCAGGGAAAGTTTCTTTGTCAATTTCTATAGATGTTTACCGGATCGTCACTGAAATTATTTGTTTGATCTACGCGAGCGGTTCCGTAATTGTATTTTAATTTGAAACCATAACTATTGTTATACAGATTTTCATGTTCTTGAAACTAAATGTCACTACAATAATATATACGCTGTGTTATTTTAAGAACTACACTCTAATTGCTATTGCTTTGTTTTTGATACACAGCCAAAAACACAAAAATATCGTAATACATTATTTGAATGATATTTATTAGCTCTGTTGATTCTCTTTTGGAATATTTTAAATATTGAGACATAAGATGTTTCTAATTTATTACGCTCAGATAGAAGATTGTGATGAGAGGTAAACCTACTAGACGATAGAATTAGACTTATGTGTAATGCTGAGAACATATTCCAATGTCTATTGTTGGAAGATTCCATAAAATATACAAATGTTATTTTCGTCATTAATAACGGTCATAATTTTTAATGGATGGACATAGGCATAATACAATGCTTTGGATTGGATTTCATGTTTGTTAGATTGTACCAATTTCATACTATTTTTTATTAATAAACACTAATACTTTATTATTAACCCAAATGAAAATGTATACCGTATCTTGTTACATTACTTAAACCCCTACAGCTTTTAATTAAAATTTTAAATTAAATTGCCCCGTATTTGTTACTTGTCCCCGATGCAAAAATCGATATAATTCAAAGAGTATAGAGCACGGGCGACGTCCCTCGTGACACATAATCACGTAACATGTAAATCAGTTACAATGTTTGAGCTTTGTTCAAAACGAGGCAAACATTTGAATCGGATTCCATGACAAATAAAGCAATTTCTGTGTGAAATGAGGTCGTTGGTCAAATGTGTAATTGCAATTTATTGTACTCATTTTTATTGGACTAATAAAATTGTTGAAACGTACCATGGTGCCGAGTCTTGAATTTTAATCAAGGTGATTAATAATGAGTACCTGGAACATTTTTTTCTACGTATCGTCTCAAGAGTGCGTACGGGTCAGGCCTGCTCCTCCGGTCTCTTCCAATACTGCGTCAGAGCATTCACCATTGTAGAGTCAATAGAACACGCGGAGAGAACTTATATCCCTCTGTAAGTTGAAATGTTCCAGCTATCTTTGATCTTTGGGTCGTTGACGATTCGAACCGCGCGCTTTTTTTCATACGATATTACCTATTCTACCGCAAAACACCAGTACCAGCACTGTAACGTTTTAATACAGGCAATCAAATTTGTCTATTACCTACTGAGAGTTATTTTAATGTTATAACTTGCTGTATATGACAATATCAATACTATTCGATATAAACCAATAAAATGTTAAGTCCACTTAATGTTACGTAGCATGATTTACCTTTTGTCGTTTCTATACTGAAAATATATTGCTAAGTGATTACAGCTTCTTGATTTTGCTCACGCCACTAGAAACCAAATCAATTATTGCCGCGTTGTGAGCTACTTAGGCGTTAACGATTAATAATTATTACCGCGGCCAGCGAAAGCTCTCGGTTCATTAAATTGATAACTTGTTCCTCAGTTCGTAATTAAGAAAACAATTAAGCTGCTCTAACAATGGACCTTAATGTTACGGTACATTTATGGCGTCATTTAATAAAACAAGGAAGGTAAATATCTGATATAAACACAATTCTATGACATGGGAATAGCGTTCAGATTTCTCTGTCGGTAAACAACTTTTGATATGCAATGTAATAACACAAATACTTACTAAACATTATATTGATACCCAAATTGGTCAATTAAATGTTTTTCTCTGTATTCTTTTAAGCAGTTATGCCTTCGGAGGATGTCCTGGATAGAAATTTCATGAATTAGAGGATCAAATAATATAGAAAATAATATATAGAGAAATTTTACTTATCTAAGCTTTCGAACAGAGCCACACGGCGGCAATAGGAGAAAATGTGATTTAACTTGCGTAGACAGTAAATGAAGCGCATTTCATAATTGATATAACGTTCCAGTGTATTGAGGAGCTCTCCTCAGTGATCTTAAATCAAGTTTAAAAATAATCGCGCGTTGTTCACAAACAGTCATGACTTTATTATGTAACAATGTCCATTGATGTTTATGCCAAAAAAAGTAGCTTTAATATGCTAAGAGACATCTTAAGCTTCATGAGACATAATTTATATTTACCAACGATTAAGTGTTTTATTCACAGTATTGCCACTAGTGAAATGTCGGCGCTAATGAAAAACGTAGCCGGACGTCGTATCGCGTCACGTCAAAGAGCTTGACGTGCTGTAAAAATACGCTCATTGGATTGGGATTAAAAGTAGCACTTTAGGAGTGCGATAACCGTCATATATTCAACTAAAAAATTCATTGGCTCAAATCAATTCCATTCCAACAAACCCTTATATCCGTAGCGTTATTATAAATGAGAGTTTTGGAACGACAAATCAATACGTGGTCATGGAATTGGTACTTTAGTCTGAAGTCTGATTACTTCAACACAGGGTCATAGAATCATGCTTTATTTCAACCATTCTTCGTAAGCTGGATAAAATATTGGAAAACATCTCGACAATCCTATAATAAAAACCGGAAAGTTAGTCCAGATGCAAATTATCCACGTAAATTACTATCAAATGTCTAAAAGAACGATTTATATACGCGATACCACAGCGGAGTTATTGAAATATATGTCCCCAAAGACAATACTCCAATGAATTTTAAAATTATCACAGTGAATATTAGCCTTTATTAACTGGAGATAAAGCAGTGTTTTGTGATGCGTGTGATACGAGTGAATGGAAAAGCAACAAAAATAAATATTACAGCAAAATTCAAATAAAACAAAAAATAAAGTAGGAACGAGTAAATTTTGCAATGAAGCATGAATCCGCCAAATAGCATTTGCATGCAAGAGGCCCCATTCATCCTCATATTAGTGTTGCTTGATAGACATTATTGACGATGGAGCGTCTATATTTATGTGTTGCTACAATTCCCGTACAGGGTTGTGAAACGTTAGTATATTTTACACTTTAGTTATTTTCTTCGTAAGCTAGGAAAAGAACTAACACTACGGTCCCTTTATACGTTTTTTAGGTGTAAACCTCATCCGTTCCTAACTATACATATATTTCATTTACTTTATTTATTTATTTATTTATTCATGTAAAACCTAATAATAGGGGTTACAAAGGGCATACATAATGCCTAGCGGCAT
>DWUN01002461.1:0-13825 GCA_018249975.1 Passova gellias | reverse complement strand
ATATTTAATACGAGAAATAATAGGATAAATTTTATCCCGAAATTCCCACGGGATCTAAAGCTCCGCGGGTAATACCGCGAGGCACAGCTCGTTGTTACTATTTCAAGAGCCTCCAAGAAACAACTTGAGTAATTATTTTTCTCAGTATTGCGATATCGAAATAATCGTCTCAATTAGTGGGGGCCATACGCAAAAAATTTCCTCTTGGCAGCGATTTCATTTTCCTCCCTAACAGGGACGGAGGCGATCAACTGACAAAATGATGACAATAAACTTCGGTAAATTACAATCATTTATACATATGCCGATCCGTTTCGTCGTATAATTTTATTTAACATATTTTATTTATTTATTTATTTATTTTTTATTTAACATATTCAACTGCCGTTAAATTTACATGATTTTTTTTTTTTCAATAAATCTAGCACGACTGGATGGTTTATATATATAATCTTATCTTTGTTATAAGAGAAAAATGTTATTCATATTAATTTATATCCTTACTGTTCCATTTAAAGTTCAATCACTCTTAATTGTGGCGAGCTATCTTTATTTCGTTCAGCGTGACTCACACTGGTGGAATATCCCGCCCCATAATTACATCTTATTGTCTACTCGGCACCGAAACAACACGATGAGATGTGTAAGACAATTCTACGAATCATCGTATCGTTCATTGCAAGTGTTTTCCTTTTCCTTTTGGTGCGTGTGTCGCTTCACTTTCCTCTGTGACACGTGTCGTGTGTATCTATTTATCAATTGCTGCGGTTATTGTTGTACCGCGACCCCTTTTCCTCTTATTTGGTGCATTGGATTTGATATTTTTAGGATGCGATTCCGTACACCTCGTTGCGCTTCCCAGTGTTTTACTGTTTCATCGTATTAGATTAGTACGTTGTAAGAGTAACGTACTTCATATACGCGTGTCTTGATGACTACTCCATTTACGCCTTATGTATCTAGATTTTTATTTACAACAACAGCAACTTATCATCACGCCAGTTTCCTAACGGAGTAGGCAGGAAGCACCGGGTGCCAAATATCTGGGTCCTTGCAAAGAGCGTCACTCTTCGTCTACATTTATTAACAACATAAAAATAAGGATTATGCGTGTTACTCGCTGAAGTCCACTGTGTATGGAAAATATTTTTTTTTACTCCCAGAAGTAAACAGCCTCATGCCTCGCAGGACTCATCGCCGACATGAAGTGCACTGAGCGCTTTGCGTAGCAGCACTACAGAGTCCTCCCTTTGTTCCAGGAGAGCTTGCAACCCGTATTTGTTAACTGAACATACTGAAACTAAATAGTTTGCAGGCGTGACACTCACGTTTATTTTTAGCACAAATTATTATTTATCATTAAATTATCAGTTAATTTTTATACTACGAGTTTTATAGCTGAAATTCATTACTATTTATCTGCGACTTATAATAGTATTGAGTTAAAAGGGTTTTATTGACTGCTTATAATGCTGATTTATAATACGCCTATAACCACCTATTTTTAATAAATAATCTTCAAATGTTTGCTTTTTCAATATCATTCCATCAAAGGTCGTCGAAGAAGCGAACGCTCGAGACGTGAGAACAGGAAGACCGCGATACGTCAGTGCGATCTTTATGGCTTGCCTACGTTTAGGCTCATGTCTTAGTTAGTTCATCTCTTGTCGTTTAGTACGGACGGATAGCGATATAAATGCGTCAGAGTAGCGTCTGTTGCTAATTTGACCGACGATCACAATCGTGGCGTAATAACATCGGAGCGACTTGATTAGGATGATTGCGCTTTTTTGAACAACGTCAACGTCAAACGGACGATGAGAGTTCTAGTATTATTGACATCAGTAGCCCGAGCACGAACTTTACCAGAGTTGTAAAAGTTACGGTGTCGAGAATACGATACCTTTACCTTACGTTGACATTAGCCGGCAGCACAAAGTACTATCGAATAGTTGTCATTTTCATACAAAACTCGGAACGTTTACATTAACTTAGACGCCAGAAAATCGGATAGTATGGTTTGTGCTCGCAAAATTTGTTCCTTTTACGCACGATAGGGGCGCTGTACATTTTTCATACAATTTTTTACCATTTACCGTACGAATAATTTGTCGCTAGAGGTTCGTGCTAGGGCCACTGTTACATGGGTTTAATGTTGTAAGCGGTAACGCATAGTACACGCCGCGTGGTTGACGCGCTACTCTCGCGTTGCGATGATATTTAGGTACGTGCGAATGTTGAAACACAAAGTCGTTACTTGTCCACTCGGTTAAGATAAACTGTACCCGGTCGCGGCGGGAAGAATCCGTTTAATATGTTTGCTCGTAACGCTTGTGGCGAGAAATTATGTGACGGTTGGCGAGAATAACTCTAAAAAGCCATTTGGCGAAACAGATATCAGCGTTAACCGCTTTCTAAGTATCCGCAAATATGTCTCGGTATGACATCTGTACATATAAATAAAATTGAAATGTCTGTCTGTGATTTCAAATGACTTGTGTTTTCTCAAGTGTTTATATGTAGTTATTTGCACGATACTAAAACGCAAACTTTTTTTGGTTTGCCTGTCTGTTTTTCTTTCCGTTTGTCCGGGCTAATCTCGGGCACGGCTGAACTCATTTTAACGGGAGTTTCACTAGATATAGGAAATTGTAGGGCAACATATAGGGTATTTTTTATCCTGAAATTCACATGGGATTGAGATTTACGGGGGTAACAACGCGGGCCACAGCTCGTTCTAAATAAGAAATCGCCTTTCAAATTCCCTATTGGATGACAATATTTTAACACTTGGGAACGTAACAATTTCTTCTTGTAATTCTGAGAGGCGACTCGATTGTCATACTGTTACTAGGAATTTCCATACAAATGCACAATCAATTACATTGAAATTTATACGTTACACTGTATACGAGTTTATAAATACCAAGTAAATAAAGCAGTACCTAAGTACAAAATTGTATATGTTTGTTTCCGTAAAATCTCCTGTGTACTAAATTGTTAAATAAATAAAATAAATAAATAATGACAATAAATAATTACTTTTATGTGATGTGTGATACACGTTCTTATGTGAGCCACTTTAAAGCACACCTAAGAGCAGCATACAGTAGCTCTAACACACAATAGAACACAAGGCAGTCCCGAAGCAGTCGGTGTACCCGGAAAATTGGTTGTGAGGCTATTATTCCTATCTGTAGGATATTGCACTGAAATATATCCTCTACAATGTTTGCTAACGAAATGATATACTTATCAATTAGTACGAGTATCTCGAGTACCAATCGAGATTGTAAATGATTTTCATGGAAAACAACGATTTCAATTTCGAGCACCGTCCAAGGACACAATTAAGACGCGCAACAATCGAATATTATAACCGGACCGCGCGGCACTTCTCGGAAGAGACGATCAATAAGTTCGGAAGTCGACGCGATTACCGAGAACGCAATGTCAGTTACGCGTCGTAGTACGTCGCGGACCGAATGTAAACATTGGCGTGGGAAACTCATCTGAGGCTCTCGGATTGTTTTTTTTTTTTTTTTTGTGGGGCTATCGGTTCAATCTATGCGCTTCTCAAACTTATTGCGTTAACAGTCCACTTTGGGAATCGATTATTTTCTAGCGTCCCACCGAAATTACACGAGATACCTGCCTGTTGCACCGTTTTTCCCTTCGCCTCCAGATCTCTTCTCGCCTCCACAATTGCCTTATTTCCGTTTACTGACCCCCCTGAAAACTTCCAGCTCCCACAATGGGGCGTTATCGCCCACTTTGAGGAAGTCTAGATTTATCACTTCTCCGTTATTATATAGACTAGCATTAAGGCTACGTTTCACAGTACTCAAACGAGTAGTGATACTAATGAAAATATATCTTTGTATTGTTCCATGATTCATAAAAAATGTAAGCCACCAATCCGCACTTGCCTAGCATGATAAGATTATGGCCTAAATCCCTCTCACTATGAGAGGAGATCCGGTCCAGCAGTGGACCAACAAAAAAAGGTGGGAACAGAAAATGTGTGTACACAAATAATTTACAGGTTCAAGTTCGGCAAATACACGTGGAATCGGGCTATCACGTTGCCATTACAAACGTGCCGGACTTGTTGAATGTTGAACAAAAATAGACCTTATTGATGTTTTATATAACTAAGGACAAAGTAGCGAGCGAGACCCCATCGTGTTTCTCGGTCCATTGATGACGTCATTCGAGCGACCGAGAAGCGTCGAGCACTTCAAGTCGTCTCGAGGAAATTTTACCCGCACGCTTCTGTTATTTATGCACGCGATAACCGGTTTTACCGATTCCGCCGAACGAATTAAACTATCCCTGTTCAAATGCAGTGGTTTTTTTTCCGAATAGAAGCTTCAAATGCCACTGGCTCGCGAATACGAAAAAACGAGTTAACGCCAGTACCCGCTAAGTATCTACAGATTTGTAAGTTTGGTAGGTACCTAGTATTACGTATAATTGGTATCGATTATTAATTAAAATGTATATACCGCGTTTATATTAATATTGACCTATTCAAACTTCGCATTGTACAAAAAAATTAATGTATCCAACGATGTTTTTGATAGGAGTTCTATTAATAATAAAATTCATACCTAATCGCAATATTTGTATATATAGGTTTCGCGTCCCTTTATTGTTAGGCCTTGTACACACTTGTGAGCGTTGGCACAGTGGATGCTAGTTATACGCTTATATCCATCGTTTGAGGTCCAAGTAAAATAATTGTCCGATGCAACAAACCACTGCTGCCGATATGGTTGCGGTTAGCCCTTAACGATCTCTGTTTGTTATGGTCATCAATGCCACGTGTATTTAGCGAGCAGCTAACTGTATACAAAACATGAAGCAACCATTTCGCCCTTGTCGTACGCACTTGTAATAGAATAACCAGTGGCTATGATTTTTTTTCTAATGTTTAACGACTTTTTTAAAAGATATTCGCTTCGTGTCTGTCTACTATCGTGCAGTCTTGAATACGCCTCACTCACATCGAGATGTGACATTGTGATTGCGCTCTTGAAAGATAATATGCATAGACGACCATGTACAAGGTTGTCGGTTGACTCAATAAATGAAATAAAGTCTCCGCTGTGACAATGCCAATACATTATGTCCACCTGCGCTCCTTCGCGCGTGCGCGCTAACCGCACCTGCGTTCGCCATCACCATGGATTATATCCAGGTGATGGTTGGATGGATGGATGGATGGATGGATGGATGGAAGGACGGACGGACGGACGGACGGACGGACGGACGGATGGATGGATGGATGGATGGATGGACGGATGGATGGTCTAAGGTTATCTTAGCCACACGTAGTTCACAGCTAAGTGCAATTATATAAGATTTTTTAGTCGACCTTTGTATTAGTCCATTGCTGGACCGGGTCTCCTCTCATACTGAGACGAATTAGGGCCATAGTGTACCACGCTGACCAAGTGCGTATCGGTTGAGTTAATACATCTCAGAAAATATTATATACTTTATAACATCTCTAAAGTATGCAGGTTTCCTCGCGATGATTTGCTTCGCCGTTATAGTGAGTGATATTTAAATTTTACTTATAAAACGCACTTAACAAGTCAGATATGTGTGACAGGATCGAACCCAAACACCCCCGAGTTGGAAGGTTGAAGAATTTTGAAAAACATTCAACAGACGATAATTGATATAATGTACACCTATATACATGTACAGAATACGTATATCAGCGAATTACAATACGCAACGTAGGCGAGTACGTGTCACGAATACGTGTCAAAGTATTTAATCGCCTCGACGTCAGAAGCTTCGGCAATCCGACACCGTCTATGCGGCGGCGCCGTGAAAACGCCCGATGTGGTGTCAAACAATCGCATTCCTTCCCACAGACCGTGGCCTTTCTAACGTTCGCTTACAACGCGCTTATCGAACGCCTTGCTCTACCGTAGTACATGTACTGTCCGCCGCCGTGTGTAAATAAAGAATAAATAAATAAATAAAATAAATATACGTGTATATTTATTTTATTTATTTATTTGTTCTTTATTGTAACCTAAGGGATAACAAGGGGCGGACTTAATGCCAGATGGCATTCTCTGCCAGTCGACCTCTGGGGGATGGTGAAAGGTTGCGGTAGACGCTACAACAAATTATTTTATTTTTTATATTCTTTATATCTCATTTATTAATTTCATTGAGCGATAGGCTTGCGCTTCACTGCGAACTCGCCTGATGGTATGTGAGATACAGTCTGAGATGTAGCGACGCTTGCTTAGAAAGTATACTATATACTATGTATGTACGCATGTAGGCATATAGCAATGATAGTCTAGTGGTTGTAAATTCAGCCTCCAACATCAAGCGGTCCGGGTTCAAATCCCGACGCTCGCGTCGGACTTCTGACTTGTTACATGCGTTTTATAACTTGAAATCTAAATATATCACTCGCTTAGAGATGTTATAAAAATTTATAATGTTTCTAAGGCACATAAAGCCTGCCGATCCGCACTAGACCAGCGTTGACCTAGACCTAGACCAGCACAGACTAAGGTCTAATCCCCTCTCACTATGAAAGGAGAGCCGTGTTCAGCAGTTGACCAAGAGAGTTGAAATAAAAGTAAATAAATAGATACATAATAACTGCTGGTTATTCACACCACAGCTGACAATGTACTCAGCACACAGAGACGTATTGAATCGATGAGTATGTATACATATACAGCGTTAAGCAATCATGATTTCATCGTGAAATTGAATATGCATTACTTGTATATATGCCCATAAAGAGATTAAGCTATATACACAGCCGGCTACAATCACGTGTCCCGCAAGCCCACGCAGTGAGCGCGTCGAAAGCCCGTCGAAAGTTCGCGACCAATTGACCGAAGTATGAAATGGTCGCTTGACACTTGCCTACTACATATTCGGCGAAATCGTACAATCGAAAATAGACATTGAGTAGACACCATTCGTAAGCCGTCCGCGTGACGATATAAAACAACATCCCTACTGATATTAGAAATGTGAATGTAAGTTTGGTTGTTACGCTTCCACGCGAAAACTACCTAACCGATCTTCGTGAAACTTTGTACACTTATTCATGGAGGCATTAGAAGTAACATAGGATATTTTTTAACAATTTTTTTTTTTACGAAAGAAAAAAGTATAGGGGGGATGCAATAAATGTTTTGTTCAATTCAAACTAGGACGAAGTCGCGGACGTAGCTTGTTACATATAAATTCGTATAATAGGTTGAATGATAATAATAATAATAATAATTTAAGATTTCTCCGAAGAGATTGTATGATAAACAAAAAGCCTGTCTTTAGCGTTTTCTATTGGGCATAATTTAGCCTAATGTGATGGCAATTCTCGCTCAACCGCAAAGGCCAATAGGAACGGACTGCATACGTGAAATGGATATAACAATATATCAATCTCATATAGAGACGTCTTTAAGCAACAAAAATTATACCGGTTTCATCCGGTTTCCGCCGGTAGTTAATGCTATTATACGACTTATTTAAAAACAACACTATACCGGTTCAATCTAGAATGCGAACACAATATGTAATAAGCGATTTCTATATGTGATTAATATGTAATTGTTACCATCGGACACGACAATCTTTTATTGTAAATATCGAACGTCGTAAAACTTTACGATCCGGCAAGCGGTTTGATTTATCGTTTCGCTATAAATGTGTCGGTTCGTCATTTTTGTTCGATCGGTACTGGGACACGTTTCATACATAATGTGTGGGTATCAAATAGTAGCTTAATTGGGTAATTTAATGATAAGAATGACAAAGCAGATATACAATGCTAGTGTTGATGGATGTAGGCGCCGAGGGATACCTAGACTGTCCTATCTCGACCAAATAGGTCAGACAATGGCTGAGGGAGGAGTCAAGAGTCTCCGAAGCCGGCGTGTATGCATGAAGAGAGTGATGAATGTAGACGGAGCGCGTCATTTTTCCAAGGACAGAGAAATTTGGCACTCCGTGCTTCCTGCCTACCCCGTTAGGGACCTGGCGTGATGGTATGTTGTTTTTGTTGTTGTTGTTGCCTAAGTGGGCTTAAGCGAATGCCGTAAGTAAGAAAAAAATTGTCCTCGTAGTACAGGCTCTGCCTAGCTTTAAGTCAGATGACCGTGTGTGAAGATGCCCCCAGACATTAATATTACACTCACACAGACAAAACTCATGCTTATCACACAAATATATGTGATACGAGTGCGCGAATCGAACCCACTATCCCGGTGCCGGGGGCTCAACGGTCAGTTTCACTAACCGCACCACCTACGGGCCAATCAACATTAATTACGTCTACAATAGGAAATGTGAAAACGCAAAAGTCTAATATATTTCTTTTTTGGGTCTAATATATTTCTTTTATGGGCGTGCGCCACCGTTACTCCCTATCATGTTGGGACGAAACGAGAATAATGATCGACGTTTACGCCACACACGGTTATACCCGCTGCTGGGATACTTGCGTAAACGCGGCAGCCGGCCGTCGCTAATGTTAATCGCCGCTGTTCACGGATTACACCCAAACGAGTTTGTCGATTATCGCAATGTTTATTACTCGTGATAGAGGTATACTCGTATCTGGGGACAGTTCCATACGCGGCTATCCGATTCCAAATTAGACAATTGAATGTCTCTGTTATGGCAACCGGACAGCTGATAAACATACATAATATATATGCTATATAATACTTACATAGATATTTTTTATTACACCCAGACACGGAACAAACAAATGTGCTCGTCGCACAAACGTTTGTTCCGTTTGGGAATCGAACCCACGACCTTCGGTTTTTCAGTCAGGGTCTCTAACCACTCGACCGCGAGGCCGTAACGTAACAGCGCGCTGCGGCCGACATTCGTACAAACTATCCGCCTTTTATCTATCCAACCTGTCCCCGTTTTGGGTAACCGTCGATAAAGTGTGTTGTATGTATACAATCTTATTAGTTATTTTATCGGTTGCGCAATTATAGATAGTTTCAATAGTGCCTCTGGCAAAACTTGTACTGCAGTACCATAAAAGATTCGGATACACAATACCAGCATTGATATCCTACAACTGACTTACTGTAAGCTCTCGTACTTTTGTGAATTATGTTCCGTCAATATTCTGAATGATACGTAATTCCGAACGAAACATAATGCAATCGGTAATAGCTTCGAGACATACACACAAACATGCGCGTGCGCACACAGACACACACACACACACACGCACACACACACAGACAAACACTCTCCAAGACATAAAATCGTACAAGTGTGTCGTATTAATTCGCTAACTAATTGCGGATGGGCTAGGAAAACTGTATTATGCATGTGGTGGTACCGCGCTGTCTAGTTGCGAGGCGTACGGTTTCATAGAAATAACATCTGGGTCATATTGCATCAATCGTACGGTGCACGCGAACGATTTAAAGACACCATGCACTGTGCATTGCGACCGCGGCTCTATAATTTTCTTATGCCACGAAGGCTGTATTTCGCTACGTTAGTATATCTATCTCTCTTATAGTGTTATTTTGATTATACGCGAGAGTTCCCTTCTGGTGTTACGCAGTGCTCGATGCATGTCCTCAATACTTGATGTATTGTGGAAATTGACGATAATTTTATTTATTTATACTTGATGACACAGTGTTATTCTGGTCTGGATCTAGAAATGATTATTAAATTTCATCACATTTCATTAGAGAGACTAAACTTGGTGAAATATTTTTTATAACAAGTTCGGTCAGATCGTATGCGCTTTTTCGGGGCTTTCTCAGAGGTTGGGATATTTTTTGCACACTTTTTTCCCATTGTATCATCAGTCTGTTTTTTTTTTTTTCTGTATTAACATTTTTTATCTCCACGGACTTTCCGTCCGTGCTCTTTTTAATTCATAATAATTATTATTTTTCAGCAATTTGTAGCTTTTGCCTTTTTTTTTACTCCTATCTCCACTCATCCTCTTATTTATTGTATGTTTTTATTGTATGTTGGGTTTTGTTTGTTTGTTTAAGAACGAGATGTATCTGTTGCAGATCGCCTTTTGGATGTTACAGTTCTCTATCCTCTCCGCTGACGCACCTGTGGCTCGTCTGATTAATAGAGCTACGGCGTCTGATGTTTTTCAACGGCAATACTCACTGAGCTCGCACAGTATTGTAAGGTGACGTCATAATAGTTATTGGCGTTGATCGTTAACACTATTTTGCCATCACAAATTGCGGAAGGAGCAGCCCGTTAACACTCCGCTAGTTTCCTGTCCGTTTTATTCGCCGCGCCACTGAGCTTGGAACACATCTTTGTTGCAATGAACGATCAATAATTTAATTTTATTATTCTCAAGTGCACACTTCGCTCGTTCACATGACACTGTCACTTCACATGGCACCATTTGTTAGGTTACGTTTAACGCACGTTTTCATCCAACAACTCTCCGACACTAAACTGACTCGAAAGTTTTCGTGCGAACTTTGAGAAGTCTAGGGTGTAATTTTGAAATAAACCTTTTTTTGTTGTTTTCTCACTAATTGTCTATCGTCTTCTATGATTCTGAGATGCAATGAATCGTAACTGCCAAGAAAATTGTTATTTTCAGACTCGATTGGACAAGCTTGTGCTTTATAATAGGAAATCGGTATTTTCGTGAAAATTCACCGGAAAATTGCATCAGTCGCTATCGCGGCGCGTTAAACTGATCTGATCACTCTGACTAATGCTCCGTAGCATCTGCCGTGTGCGTTTCTGGGAAGCCCGCCAGGACTCCGCCGGGAAGTCGGTAGCGTTCCTAGAAATACGTGCCCAACGTTGTCGTCCTTCGTGCTCGACAATAAGATCAAGGGACAACTCCCCGAGTGACGTTGACATTTACCGCTCTAATATCTCTCTCTCTCGCGATGGCCAACGACTTTGGCTTCCGCTCGACGCCGCTCGATTTGATCTGTGTGGTGATTTTTCTTTTGTTGTCGTTCCACCGATGTGTTTGGCAGCGATGCGTCTCTGTTCGTGGAGCGAGAGATAATAATTTCAACTGAGACCACCTTTCGAAATTCAAACATTCGAACCTTGTTCGCTGTTATGTTGTATTTTTGTTCTTCCCTTTCCTTTTTGCCCGTTTATAAAAGAATAGGGAAGCATTAGCATCGTTAACAATCAATGAGTCATTTATTTTGTTGTTGCATATAACATACGAAAACTTAACACTTAAACACTTATAACATAGTTTTATAATGTAGTACTTATACGTATTTGCTAATGATCAAATACACACACATGTCCGAAGTTCATTAGACGAATTTCAGGCGTTGGTTACTTTCGTGGGCAAAAAAGTTTTGCGTCATTACACCGCGTCCGCGATAGAAGGTGGAGTGGTATGTTTTTTTTTTTTCTCTCTACACGATCACTTGTCGGATCGCCGCGATGAACACCGACGCGAGGACGTTGACCGTGCCTCTATTATTTAGGGGATCGGCTTACATATGACCACTATATATATATATATATATATATACGACGATTTTCATTTGAATAAATATCACGTTTTAAATAAATAGTCATCAACAAAGTTCATTACTGATCTGATTGTAAATATAGTTATGTACTACGATATATTTTTGCGCGATAACAACTTGATTTTGTGACATTTGAGTTATTGCCAAATGTCGTTTTATCAAATGATCTATCCATTGTTGAGTCCAGTTTGCGGTGAGATATGTGGTATTTATAAAATACAGTTATCAATTAAATCGTGACTCACGCTGATAAGCGCGTCGTTTTGAAACAAAACTTTTGCTGAGTTTTGATGTTTTACATTTATCACAAATGAACAGTCGCTACGGTGGAGTGTGATCAAAGATTTTCTACTATATTTACATTGAGCAGTTTAAAAGCGTGTGAATGTATCACTATTTTTATCGTTAAATAAGCTATATTCATTTTAAATTTTATCGTTTTATCATGATGGGTGTGAATCCTTATCTTTGAGACAATGCAATTTTATCGCAATGCTATATCTGTCTGACAATTATTTTGACTCAACACGGCTCGAGCTATCTCGGACTGTCCGAAAGAAAGTTTGGAAGTTCCTTTTTATGGTACTAAGGCTATCGCATCTCCAGCATGTAAATCAAGGTGTTCGTTGCGGTCGGTACGTATAGCTGTATAGATACCGAGCGGGCGGCGAGCACGCTGCGCGAGCGCGTCCAGTCAGAGTGCCGCCGCGCAGCTAGACGCACGCGCGATCAGCACGTGAACGGTACGGGACGACTCGCGCACGCCGATCATCACTGAAATACTACGACGTTCGTTTATTTACGCAAAACACAATCGACAATCGCAACATGTCACTTTGCATGTACCTATTCTGTCCGTGGTTCTTTCTCGTGATTTATTTGGCGTTTCTCATGCTGGACGTGTGAGCGGGAAGTTGCGAAGGTGTAGTATAGAGAACGAGGTGGGACGGGTCGAGCGTGGAGCTCGCGGAGCGCAGGCGCGGCGTCGCGATCGATACTAGTAGCGGTCCGCCGCGGTCGTTGTGTGCGATAGGCGTGCGCCGCTGGTGGCGGGCGCGCTCGGGTGCCGGGAGCGCCGCTGGTGCCGGTGGTGTAATGCGGCGCGGGTGAACGAGACGCTGACCCTCGGCCCCACGATCGCTCCGCACGCGTCGGGCACGCGGCCGCGCGCCGCGACCGCCATGAGCGCGGCCACGCCGGAGGTGCGCGGCCCGCCGGCCGACGCCGCCTCCACGCCGGTCGCCCTGCCCAGGATCAAGCCGGACCTCGGCCTCAACGATGCAACGCTGTTCGCGGTGTATTGTTTCATTAAGAATTTCATCGGGTGAGTCCAGTCGCGTTACCTACGCATCTCAAACCGTCAGCCAGTCGAGTCGAGCTTTGTCGACGGACAGGAATGTTAGACGTTCGTTCGCCATTTTTATTTCGCATGTAAAGAATAAACGCTATGTTATTACATGGCAACATTAATTACGTAATATCGTTCTGTTAAACTAGAAACTATAACCCACATCTTAATGCCCACTCAATTCAAATAACGCTATGTAATGTGCTCACTCGCGGTACATAAGAGTTGCAAATAGCCACCAGCGTGGCCGGAATAGACAAAGACCGACGTTACATATTCAGTGAAACTTAGACCGGCGTAGTGTTACTGGTACAATTACGTAGGCCCCTTTTAGTTTTTATAAAATTTGCATACCGATTACAGTTTTATAGTTGTTGTATTCACGAAATCCTTCAAATTATCCTAAGCCTAGACACTATTGATAAACGTGGTATTAATTTCATTCATTGCAATAATCATATTTTTGTGTCAAACAATGTTTCATGTAAACTTTCTAGCATCGTATGTGATATGACATTTACGTCACAATATTACTCTGGTCATCACAATCACGGTCTGGACACCATATTATTTACTTTGTATTCATTATTTGTTTATTTATACAATAGCGATACACATATAGGTACATACAAATATGCAGCGTTATTAGATATACCGGCGATATTTATCAATTCGCAGTAACGGAAAACGTTGCACGCAAATTTACTTGTAATGATTAGTTTTGTAAATAGGCGTTTTAATTCAGCAAGTAATCAAATTGGACGTAAATATGAGAAGAGTTGTAGCCCTAGCACGAACTTTACCAGAGATGTAAATGTTACGGTATCGAGAATACGATACCTTTACATTACGTTTACATTAGCCGGCAGCACGAAGTACTATCGAATACTTGTCATTTTCATACAAAACGCGGAACGTTTACATTAACTTAGACGCTAGA
>DWUN01002460.1:0-13826 GCA_018249975.1 Passova gellias | reverse complement strand
AGAGGTTCGTTGCAGATGTCCATGGGCGGCAGTGGCCACCCATGACTGCTGCCTGCTCGTTCACTACTCTCATAAGGCAAAACAAAAATGTTCAGCAGGTCATTTTACTTTTACTTTAAAAATAAAAACATTATATTTTAAGCGTGGTATGCGTTCATATTTATCTCGCATAATAGTTTTACTGTCAACGAACAAAATAAAATCATATGTAATAACATATAGCGAATACATACATATACCTAATAAACAAGAAGAAGTTAAGATAAAATTAATAAATATGTCTTAAACTAAACCCTAATGTACAGTATATTTTACTGTTAAGAGGCCCGGAGGAGAAAGAAGATCGGATAAAAAATAAATATTTTCTCATTGAAATAAACATTTTTGTTACAATGTACACAATAGGCAAGTGAACACCTATTGTTCGGAATGCAACTATCTCCATCCTCTATTTATTTCTACGCCAGACGGCGTTTCTAAGGTTGTTTTAATTTTCTCCCAATGCTGCACTGCTTGAATGGACTTTATTTAAAAGCGTGAAATGTTTTTATTTATAATGAAACTTTCAAATGCCATTATTTTGATGTTTACCATCAATTTAGTTAATGTAATCACAAAATGTCCGGTCAAATGCAGCATGAACAAACCGTATTTCGGCGGATAACTATGAAAATATCATTTTATTACTATCAAAAAGTTGCTATTCTATGATTATACATCGAAATATTGACACTTATATCGTTCACAGTCGTAAAAGACACTAAAGGCAGACTGCAACATAATATATCAATAAAATTATACCTATAGTAAATATGCAAATGCAGCAGTGATAGCCTAGTGGTTTGAAATTCAGCCTTCTACTTCGGTCCCGGCACGCACCTCTGATTTATTACGTGCGTTTTATAAGTAAAATTTAAATATCACTCGCTATAACGGTGAAGGCAAACATCGCGAGGAAACCTGCATACCTTAGAGATGTTATAAATCATATAATATTTTATGAGGTGTGTGATGTCTACCAATCCGCATTTGGCCAGTGTGGTAGACTATGGCCTAAACCCCTCTCACTATGAGAGGAGACCCTGTCCAGCAGTGGACCAACAAAAGGGTCAAAGAAAAATATGCAAATTAAAATTTATATTTAAACCCACACTGAGATAGACTGTTAAGCATTGATAGCACTTTTATAATTATGCTTTATTCAAATGATAATAAATTTCATGATTACTTGAATAAACTGCATGACGTTACGTGTGACGTGAAATAAAATACATGATTAAAATGTTGTCTATTGAGTACCACCCCATTCCCTGAAGGTTTGGTCCCATATAACAAGGAGGTCAAAGTAAATACGTTGCGAAGCGTACCTATACACCTTTTATGCGAGTTCTCATTAGCCTGAAAATCTAGATAGATATAAACTGCGAGCTCATCACTCTGCGAGAGTGCAAATGTGCAGCGAGTTGACTATAAGCAAATACAAAGTCGGGCAAAACAATACACGAGTAGCATCTTCTATGTAAGCATAGAATACCATTTAATGTTTTCGTACCTTTTTCCAGTCACGCGTGGGTTTCTCGCCCGCATGCGTGAGGCGCGCGTCTCCTTAGTTCATAGATGCTTCCCGCAACCCGCGTGCGCGTTGCACGCATAATAATAAAAGCATCTATGAAAAAATAGTATGCGTCTTTCTTTAAATAAATACAAACAGCAATTTCGTTTCCTACATTACACCGATACAATTGCGTTAACGATTCTGTTGCGTGCGATTACACCGAGTAATCTTAACTTATTGTAAACGCTAAGTGTATAAACAATAAACAGTATTATCATTTTATTGTAACTGCAATAGTACTTACAATGTAAATAACATGAAGCATAAAAACATTTCGTAATCAATAATAACAATAATATAAATGGCGATTAGTAACAACAATGATTAGTAATTGTTAACAATAACAATAATAATAATTAGTTACAAAAACACTTTGTCATTTGTAAACCAGTATCACTCCCTAATTAGTAACAATAACAGAAACTCGAATACTCTTAAAGCTTTGAATAGAAAAATATACTTAATAGTATCAAATTACAAATTTTCGTATACCTACTTACGCTAAGAGCTTTACGAGAATAATTAATGCTCAAAAGGGCAAGTAAAGCGCAGAAAGTTTTGAAAAAGAATATTAGAATTTCTCCGTACTATACTTATTTAATGTGACACTTCTTTTGCCTTTGTCTCTTACTTATAACAATGAGTTTAAATGTAATGAGGTTTTTTTTTAAAATACACATTTAATTTTATAGAAACAGTGATATATTGTTCACCGAGAAGAGTACTAGTTGCGTCACTAATGTACGCTAGTGAATACAGGATGCGGCAGAAACGAAATGAATGTAATTTTTTTACTGTAGATAAGAAATCTTAAATGTGCATGTGTCGTATAACTGGTAAGGTTAAGAATTATGTGATAATGAAGATGTAGTGCTTAGGATTATGGAAGGGAAGATTTTGAATTGAAAAGGTTTTGAATTTGAAAACGAAAGAATGATAGAAGAATTAGAAAACACATCTATAAGGCGAGTGTGAATCGTTGAGTCGGAAGACGTAGACTTTGGCGTACGTGCAAATCGTTCTTACGGAAGGCGAGTATCGAAGTCAGATATAGTACGAGCATGTATGACAACTTTATATAAAAGTAGATTAGGCGAGAGAAACTTAGCCCCACAGCCGATGGCAGTCTTTGATGTCTATCCAATTTGGAAATAGGCGTAACTCTATGACGTTATGAACATAAATTGTACATATATAATGTGTTGTGTTAGCATGTACTTGGTCATTACGTGTTAAATATTATTGGGAAACCAATTCATATTTTACTTGCAAGTAATTTCACTACAACACCAAGTTGAAATAAGCATTCTCATGCAAGTCCGATTAATATAATAATATATAATAACATATTTGTTAATTTGCCAAATTTAAATATATGACTAGCTGTTTCCTGTAATTGTAATATTATTACTGCGTATGTTACATAAATGCTTTGGCTCTCCCCCATTCTGCATAGTACCTCTACAGTGTACATACATAATTATTTCAGTTATTTGAGTCCCAGATAGAAAACGCGTGAAAAAATCCGAAACATTTCTCTAATGAGTCCGGCAAACGTCCGCTGCGCTGAAGTGCCGGTGAGTATTTCTGGTATTTACAGACAGAAAATGGATATTGCAGGAGTGTAAAACTTTTATCAAAACCAATTTCACTTGTATTATTGAATTTTTTGGTAACTGACTGTTTGTTCAGATATTTCAAGATGAATGTAATCAAGTCAAGTAAAATAAGAATATATGGCGTTATTTAGTTTAGGTGACAATGGTTCATATTGATGTTCACTGCAGTTCATTAGCGCTAATTAATCATTATTTCCATAATTCAACAATAAAGACTACTATTCCATTTGTATTCATCGCAGTCAGAAACACTGTAAGATTCTAGGTTTTGCAACTTACTCCTCGGGGGAAGGTTCTCAGCCATTACTCTAAGTACAAATTCAGTATAATTCGCAGCTTAAAATAAATCTCCATAAGTTACAGTAGGTACTTAAAATCCGGCAACGGACACGGTGGTTGGGTTCTGTAATTTCTAAATTAAAACACCACAATTCAAACAGCTTAGGGTGTAATTAAAGAATGTATGCAACATCAACAATTAGACTGCTTATTAACTGAGCAGCCGTTAAAGTTAAACATTGTACTTACTGAGTAGCATTTAACATTAAACCTATACATATACATATTATATTCTAATGAATAAACAGTCAAATGCCGGCCCCAGTGGTTCCGTTAGTCCAGTAGCGCTTGGTGAACCTAAGTACTCGTAGCTAATGAACTGTTGAAATGATAATTGTACGTTCGATTACATTAAAATTTGTGTCATGAGTATTTAATAAGTATTAGATCTGTATCTGTGTATAAATTATCTATATCAGTATATAGTACAAATTTATAATTTATGTAGGTTATATATATGTAGTTTATTGGCATAATAGAGAGATTATAGTTAATGTATTTCCTGAGCCGTTATTATTATTACTATATACTCGTAGTATGTATATTGGATAGGAGTTTTTACATGGTTCGGAAATATTACAAAGATAAGTGTACGTTTGTATCGTCGATGGCGGAAAATCGTTGTAAACAGCTGTGCAGTCGTAACTCAAGTAACACGTGTCTCGCCCAATGCAGTTCGGCTCTATTTGTTGGCGGCCTTTGGTGATAAGTTTACTTGCTGCGAATCATGTGTCACTTGTGGACTTATGATCTTCTACATCAGTGGTTCTTCACCTTTCTATGGTTTGGACTACTGGGACATTTTAGTTCATATCGAGACAGCAAAGTTTTATAATAAAAACTCCTACAATGCAACAAAAACATGAAGCATTCCTGCGGATAATTTGTCATAATTTATGGTTACTCATACTAACTTCGAACATACCCAACAACATACAGTTGCCAACTCTCCTTCAGGTCACATATATATGAGTTTACTTTACTTCAAAGCAAGGAATACTTTGATATTATTATTTATAGGGCCATAATGCTATTTCTCTGACCTAGATTTAGTCTTCGCGCGCCTCTATTGGTTTGGGGACCACATATTAAGAATCACTGCTCTACAGTAATATGCTGATAGATACATAATACGTATGTTATGTTTTCCTTGAAAACTTCTATGTAACGTCCATAGTATATCTTAACAAAGATTTTTTGTTTGGTTTAAGACTTATATTCATTAAGCTATATTAACAGTTTCTGTGTAATACTAAGGTATTCTGATTAAATCTCAGGATACGTTAATTTCCTTTACATAAATGTTATGTTCTGTTAGCTCAAGTTTCGTTATACGTTATGCACTACACAACGTACGCATTTACAAAATGGGTAAAGCCTAGTACAGTGTAGAATAGACCTGTGGAGAAGCATATATAATTCCATGCTCAGTACCAACTAAACCAATCGAACGATGTTAAACTGCGTCCATAATGCAAAAGCACGTTGCATTTAACGAGAAACGCTACGTGATACCAGCATTGCTAATTCCATCGACATGTCGTTACTGATTCATAGATTGTGTAATTAGGATACATTAGCTCTTTTTAAAATTAGGACTTGCATTAATACGCATATATAAATAAGTCAAAAGACTATTTATTCATAGCTAAAAAGCTAATTATACTAATAAACCTGTATTCGTTTATTGTGAGCTTTAATCGATAGTTGTCATAAAACAACTGCATCTAAGGGAAACATTTAATTTAGAGTTTTAGCGGCCCAGGGCTTAATTGGAAATGTGTTGACGTTGAAAATGTTTGCATAATCGAAGCTGTTGATATAATGCATGCGCTAGCTGATGCAAAGTTTTCAGGGAATATTTTGCTCTCAGTGTATTGATTATATCTGATTTACCTCTTTATCGTTCTATTGTTGGAAACAGCATTCGTTTTAGTGTGAGTATAGTGTGTGTGTGTGTGTGTTTGTGTGTGAGTGAGTTAAGGGTATGGTCCCCCACGCTGGCCTAGGAAGGGTTGATGATTTCCCACTTCTTGGAATACATTACGGAGAATACTATCATTCGTAAAATGTTGTCAAGATTTACGTCCTGTTAACCGTTAATGCAAAAAGTACGTATGCTCAATATCGTGCCTTAATTCGTAAAGTTACAACTGTGTGTCTTGGATTCGAACTCTAAATAAACGAAGTAAGATGCACAATTCTAAACCATTACAATTTAATACGGTAACCACTATTATATTATTGTGTATCGTTTCAATCTCGTTAATTTTATAACGACTTGTAAAATACAATTTTATCGACAAAATATTTAATATTGATTCTGTCACGTTATTAAATAATGGCAACAAATTTTGAATTATACGAAGATTCTTGCTTGTTACTTCCTTGGTTAACATCATCTTTAAAATTAAAACAGCGGTAAACTCGTTGCATGGCGGCTTTAGAATGGGTTGTAATGCTATAACTGTTTAGTGCAGCGTTAAATTTGCAGATTGTAAACGACACTGGGCGTTGTCAGCATTTGGATACAAAATACAAATACAAATACACTTTATTGTACACCATAGTAAAAAAGGACATGCTTTATATGTACAGTGTAAAATGAATAACAGAGCATACAAAAAGGCGGTCTTATCGCGTAAAGCGATCTCTGCCAGACAACCTTTAGGCAATGGACAGAAAAAGTAGTTAGAGAGGGAGGGGTAGGGGTGTACATGAAATGTAGTCAAATAAAACTTATAAAATAACAGTGTATGCTTACATACGTGGATAGGTGGCCACTAATGGGAAAGTTTCACGTGCATTTCCAGAACAGGTTAAGTAATCGCTGCCGGTTGTCACTGGCAGGTAATAATAATTAATCCCCGTCGGATGCTTTAAAGTTGGTTAAAAACCTTTGACACACGATTTGGCCAGTTTCCCGTATTGCCGTCAATCCGCAATAGAGTATTGTGTAGGAATATGCTCCTGGCCTCACTTAGTTACAGAGGACACCCGAGTAGCCCTATATAATAATGTTATCGCTAATTATTCAATACTGTACGGCAGTATTATGTACCTACCGAAAGCTACATTATTTATTTCCGTTTCGTAACACTTGCGTATTACACAATGGTCAATGGCTAAATGGTTTGTAATTTAAGAAATAAAAATCTCAAGTTGTATATGCCAAATAATTGTATTAAGATCAGTAATGTAAAGAAAAAACGTATAATCCATAAGTACGCAATAATTGGTTTATATTTTAACTTTAGCTCGCGAATATGGAAAACTAGAACTCGAAAAATAAAATCACAGAGAATAAAAATGTGTCTATTGCATATACAGATCTACTCGTATATACATATCTTATTCATAAATCTCTCAACCATATAATGCAGTTAGCACAACTGAAGCTGTCCGTTATGCCTAAGCGTCGTCTGAGTCTTGCTGTAAATGGAAATGTAGGCAGAGAGAATCTCAAATATTACATTATTGTGTTTCGAACACAACCATTTGACTATATTATAATACTTACCGTTTTGAAGTCTTAGTAAACTACTCATTTTAGGATTAACAGTAAAAATAGGGAGACTTAAGGAAGTTACAAGGAGATATAGCATAGTAGAATAGTTTTCTGTCTCTAATTGCGGACGTTTGCGTTTCAAATAGTGTACGCACCTCTGTAAATATAGACGGAGTAAATAATTAAGATGTATTCCTATTATTTATGACGAAAGAAATTTTCAGTAAGCACACGATTCCGGTTCCGGTTAGTAAAGACTACTTTGATTAATCAATATAACTCTTTCTTATGTTTGTAGCACGTTGATTATTTTATTAAGTGTAGATTATAAGTTTTTTGAAAACTGTTATTATTGCTGTTCCAGTAGTCTCTGAAATGTGTTTAATTTATTGAATTACATTTATAATGTGCCTGTAAATTTATTGCTATTATTAAAAAAAATATATTTTTTGTCTGTTTTTTTCTGTTATCTGTGGTGACATGTAATGTAAGCGAAGCAGAGTCTTACCTGAAGTTGTAGAGAAGATTGAATGATGCTCTTGGGAATCAGCATCCTTATTATTTAACAAGCTTCTTTTCTCTGGTCATTTGGTTTCACAGCTTTCATAGCTAGAGCTATATGTTCACTATTTATAAGTACCTAAATGCATATTGAAGGGAAGGTGGTGTTAAAATTGACATAAATTTGCAGAATATGATCACAAAAGTAAACAAGAAATTGTTTACAATTTAATCTGTGTTTTATTGAAAAACAATGTATGTAATAACTGCATGTACATAGAAAAAAAAATTGGTATTTATTATTGAAAAAAAATATTTAACAGTGAAGTCATTAGCACGATAACGTACTTTGTAAACGAAAAATATGTACGTTTAACTTATTACGGTTAACCGAATCGAATGCGCGCAACTGTAATCTACTTTATCACTTCCTTCGCAGCCCTTCTTACCTCAAACACATTCGTGTTACATATTCCTAAAGCGTTCTTACCACGTGACCAAACAAATACAGTAAGACGTAAGGCTACCACTAAAGTAGTACTTTTTATATTCATGCTTACAAAGGGTGAACTTGTTATCTTGTTACTGTAACATCGGGCAGGTAAGCGACAAAAATGCCCTATAAAAATGAATGTATTCCTAGTGCATTTCATTAATTCTGATTCAGTTTAACTTAATGAATCGTGCACATTTGTGTGCGTGTGTTTGAATACCTTTTATAAGTGCTACAGATGCTACTACATCCGAGCGTAGTTTAAGGAAAATGATAAAAATAAACAAGATAGAATGTATAGAAGGAGATTTCCTGCGGGGATTGAAGTCGCCTCCACTAAAATTGGCTGGCAAACTGAAGATACAATGGATTCCGTTCTTTTCACCGCAGCGCTCGAATAAGGGCGCCGCGCCGAGGAAAATCCCTTTTCATCGCGTGACCATAAATCAACATTTTATTTATCTTATACATTCTCAAAATTTGTAGCAGTGTTACGATTAGTATTTGTATCTAGGTACACAAAATTTCAACAATATACTCAGGTTTCTATGGATAATCTAAAACGGGTTTATGAGATACCAGTTTAAGGTGTTTCGATATAATTATTATACAAGCTGTGAAAATATTTTAAACAATTATATTATCATGTACATTGATGTGTATTTTTATTAGATGGCGAAATAGTTTAAGAAAAGTGTGCTGCAGTAAACTTATTTCTTACCATAATCTTACATATATTAATATGTTATTGGTATTTACATTTATAACTTCAAAACTAGTGAAGTTTAATACTAACTTACACTCTAATAATAATTGAATAATAAATTGAAGTATTATAAATAACTAAATTGTAATTGATTATGTTGCTTGGAAAGGAACAATTCAGAATCTAGTTAAAATCTGTCTCCAAATCTTTTGTCTGTGATGTCTGAAGTGCGATTGCTAATTAAACTCTGTCCTTAATATTTTCTATTACGAAGTTCAGAATTCTGTGTAGAAATCAATACAGTGAACTAAATACATACATGACTCACTACAAAATGTTTTATATAACAAAAACTAATTTCGAGAATATGGAGGTTATGGTTATATTTAATTTTACCTTACCTTATTTATTTGTATGTCGCGAAGTTTCACCCACTTATTCTTCTCTCTCTCTCTCTCTTTTAGTTCTCATTACTCTCTTCTCATTAATCTCATCGCGTCACGAAGATTTTGCGTCACTCGAGAATCGTTTTGCTTCTATATACATGTATGTTTGACGAATGCGATGTTTTTAATCAGTTAAACGGCTTATGACAAAAATTACGAGAAATCAATTTGTTCGGATAGCTCTGCTGTATTCTGTATTAACTTTATCCCTTAAGTGAGGATCAAGTAGCGGATAAGGATACACAAAGTGTCTACTTAGATATATTGTAATGTCAGTCTTTAGAAGCCGTCTATTTGTTGATGCGGCTTAATTTTGAAACCAAAAAATTGGCTAACATAATTTTGGATGCCGTTCTCATGCATCCTTATATATTTTAATCAAAATAAAGTAACATAACTGACTAAGGCATAATTGTATGTAATTTGATAACTGCGTAAGATTTAGCATTACGTTTTTAAAATTACTATTAGCTAAATATGATTGATATTACAAATAATCTACTATTACATTAGTGCTAATCATCGGAAGAGACTCGTGCCCAGCTGTGGGATAAAAATAGGTTGTCGCTAGTCACTCATTATCGATGATTCCTTCAACCTTTATAAGTACAATAACATACATTAAAACAAAAGATTTTGTACCTACATATAGACAACGAAATATCCGCAATCAAATTTTTATGTAAAGTAATCAAGTGTCAAGAAAGAGGGATGCGACGTGGTGACGCTGACGAGGGTGGCAAAGGTCAATAGCCTGAATAAAAAGTCACGTAGAGTAACAACACGGAACTTTTTCCGATGTCTAATAAATAAAAGTATTGCCTTGTCATACTGACTTTTTTTTACAACATATGCTATCGGATGCTATCGACCGAACTTCTAAAACCGGGTAAGTGTAAATCTCAAAACTTCAAAAATTGGCTGATTGTTTGTGAAACAATCCTTTATATCAGGCAGAGTAGTACTTAATAATTTTACATACTATATGGAAAAAATGCTATTACAGTAAAATCTGGCATTTTTACATGATATCTCAATTTATTATACAAAATATGTATATTACCACTCTTTATAACAAAGTTGTCATCGATATCTTAGACATCATTATATGTATAAACTTGTCAGTTGAGTTGAGTAGCAAACGTAAAGTAACAAAATTGAGTAGGCGAAACTTGAAACAAGCAAATATAAAAATAAGAAAATACATAAAAAAAGAAGCTAGATTTTGGAATTTTCGAAAGTTGTTTTAGGCAACATTTAACATAATTGTAATTTTGTTTTAAGGAAATTATACATCTGCATAATAAATTAAGTAATAGGCCTAAATCACTTCAATCCACAGTTAACGCAACTTGTGGATATGCGGCAGAACTTTAATCCTCTAATTACCTTTAATGTCAGATCGGTGACGTAACAACATATGTTACTGACTACATATGAAAAGCCGGCATCCATAGCAATTGAAATAAAAATAGCTAGGTATCGAACCCGGAACCCTGCGATATTCAACGCGTCCAGTCTAGAACCGCTTCGTATTATAATAAAGCTCCTGAAATAAATTATATGAAATGAAACGAGAGCGCGCTTATTCGATTATGGAAAGGTTTAACATTGTCCCGTCCCGACTCCGCGACGCTTGAGTTATCAGCGGGCTTACGAGTACTACGAGATTGCAATATTACAATGAGATTGAACTAGTAAATTATTCAAGAGTACTCCGTATTTTATTTACGAGCTTAAGTTTATTGAAATTGAATGCAATTCGGCGATATTGAAGAAATGCCTATATATAGTATTATTTTACTAAAGTGCTTATAAAAAATGTTATAATCAAATAAGTATAAGTCTTTTTTTTTGTATAAAATTTGCAATTTGAAATCTCACTTCATTTCACTAAACAGGAGACGGGTATGGTGTATCGACTTCATGTATCAAATAGGTTCTGATGACTACGTAGTCTTGGTGCCATAGCACCTGTGAGTTCAAAAATGGAACACATTAAAAGGGCTTTAAATGATTTATGTTTCATAGCAAAATATACGTGTACAGAGTTTGACTACAGCGGGCCTCTTCTGTTTCGATAAATAACGTTGGAACATGCATGACTGATACACGTTAGAGGCGTCATGACGTAACACATTGTCCCGCACACGCCTATAGACAGCCTTGAGCCTTGAAGAATAATGAAAGTTTGTAAAAAATGGTTTTTCCCTAAAGTGAATACTGTCAGAACGTTCATAGGGATGATGCGGTTGGTACCTGACAGTATACCTACCTACTAAAAAAATATAGGCCGGCATATTTACATTTGTAATTACAGCTTGGCACAGGTATAAAATTTTGCTGATAAGGGTGATTTAATTACGAAATCGTAGAATGAATTCTATACTTAAGGTTTATACTTATGTGCATATCACCAGCATGAACATATTTAACTGACAAAAATATGACTACATAAAATCCCACAACCCTACGCACCTTTACAACAGCGTGTGCTCTTGTTACCTCATTTATCAGACTTTCGTCGTGTGAGGCACCATATTAAATGTTAAATAATATTATGGAAATGTTTGAGGTAATTTTTTTGCAACTCAGTGTAGCAAACAAGTAGACGGGTGACTTGATGCTAAATAATCAATGTTACTTACGGGACTTAGCACTTTTATTGAAGAGCCGATTGATGTGGTGTCAATCTGTCAAATAACGTTCCCACTCAAATAATTGGTAGGTATACCAATGTTTTAAATAACTTGTCCAACCAAACAAGCTAATCAAAACAAAGTTACTGCGTTAAATAGAGTTGAATGTGCCTTCACGTCATGTCAGTTTTTGCTTATCTTATTCGTTCAAATATCTCTGAATTAAAGTGCCAAATCAATAATAACATTAATCCGTCGATAAACGACACGATTGTATGAATGTAAAGCGAAATCTCTTTAACAAACTATTTGCAATGCAATCACATCACGAATACAGCCATTTGGATTGAATATTGACTTTTCAAATGAATCCGACGACCGCTATTCACTGCAAAGCTATCGGAGATCGCAGTGATAGCTTCCATTGCATTCGTGGATACTTTCCAAATAGAATTTCGGAGCCCGTAAAGAATTTTGTGACGCTAGTTCAATCTTTTCGACTGCTTTAAAACTATGCCTAAAATACCTTTATAAAATGTAGATAGTTGATTTTAAAAAAATACACGTCCATAAGGATATTTGTTTAGTAGTAATGAAAAACGCAAAATGTTGTAGGATATTAATATTTATTTTGGATAATATTAATTTTTTTTTTTATTTGGTTCCCCACTGTCCGTTTCTTGCGATATTCTAATTACAGATAAAATTCCGTAATGGGCGTTTGGCAACTAAAATAATTTACAGTTTGTCTAATCGAATTTCAGATTGCTTTGATGTATTTTGCTGTTTCAATTTTCATTTGAATTGGAAAAGATTTTTCTCTTGCTTTCTTCCTCCCCTAGGCTCAGTCAATTCTAGCACGATTGGCACTAGACAGTTTTCACACATGCATGCATTTGTGTATATATAATTCTTGACATTTATTTTATATAAGATTAAGGCTTTGACCTATACTAGTAGTGCTCTATCAATTTAGTGTTTGACCTCTCTTACTGTGTCGATTTTTACATTGTGATCAACTTTGTTGCCCCAATTACCACCCATACTTCGCAATATAACGGCCAAAGTACTACTGAACAATTTAAGTCGAGATAGCCAAGAAATTTACTTGCTTATTCATAATTGTTGTCTGTTAGCGATGACTTGCAAAAAGTACTATACATGCATGTGGTTATAAATCGCGAGCGGCTTGTACGGAAATAAGCATGTTTGTATAATTATAACTAGCAGTCAATCATTATAAAATTAAGTTGGTTTCACGTGTACTAATTTAATACACCGTTTGCAAAATGCCAGCGCGCTAGAGCAACGAACGTTCCCCTCGTCACAATCGGCCTTAACGCTAACACCGATGGCCATTAATTTGCATCAACAATTGGCAATGCGGACGAACGTTATGACATTTGAAATGATAGACATATTTAATTCCGAATATCAGATACATATAGTACAAATATAAATAAATACTATTGCTAAAATCCGAGTAAGAGTGAATAAATCAAATGAGAGCGTAAACGAGAGGCCTTTCATCGGATTAATTAAAAATATTAATTAGAAAATACAATACAATTCCAATTGATAAATGATAAAAGAGCGTAACAGATTTAAGTAATTACAGTGAATAGGTTAAATGGTGCTCCGTGTTTCGTTAATGCAATGCTTTAATAATACATTGTTATGATTATTGCATAAGCATTCTCAACTCATTAGGGTTATTAGTCTGATCATATCAAATAATATTACACTAATTACCAAAATTAGAGCCGATACTAGCAATAAAATGGTAACTAATGTGTGTTTTGTGTTATATCAAAACATTTTAAAGGCGTATAAATGTCAATTGTTTGACTGGAATAAAAATAATATTTTTATTGTATTGCATAACAAAAAAAAACTAACAATCTTGAAACACTTTTTATAATTCTTATGACTTAAAATGCTTATCTATGAAAAATACAAT
>DWUN01002459.1:0-13831 GCA_018249975.1 Passova gellias | reverse complement strand
GGTGTGTGAAGTCTACCAATCCGCACTTGGCCAGCGTGGTAGACTATGGCCTAAATCCCTCTCAATACGAGAGGCGACCCGGTCCAGCAGTAAAGCAACAAAAGGGTGGAAAAAAAAAATATATTTCTCTTCAATAAACCTATGACAGACTACCAATACAATTTCTGAAAACACCATAGACAATGCTTTTGTGTAGCACTGAAAAATTATTCCGAGATAAATGTTTACAAAATAATATCAGTATTAGGTTTTACCGTAGTAGGTAATAGAGTAAATAAGTGAATAACGTACTGGCCGAAACTTATGAAAACATATTTAAGTACAAACTTGCCATAATAATGATAACTCGTACCTGATAATGTGAATATTAGAATCATACTTAACGATAATCTATAATCATTTTCCAGATATGGAGTTCCTAGAGGTGCTGACGGAGGGACTGGAGAAGGTGCTGATGGTACGCGGCGGCGGGCGTGAGGTTATCACCATCTACTCGTGAGCGCCCTGGCCGTCGCTCGCTCTACATGGCAATACTTATATTACTAGAAGCGTCTCTGTCGAACTATTAGTACGAACGAGTGCGCCTTTACGCACCCTTATGAAAAGTATTTGTGATTCTCTTGTAACTATTAGTGCTCTGTTCTAAATGTTCACTCGAGCGGATCTCGTTCGTGACTCGTTAATCGTTCCGCAAAGTCGTCGTCGCAAATAGCTCTCGAAAGACTGCCGAGACGGATATTTACGTTCTATAGTTCGTTTACGAAATGTATTTTCTTACGATTATTGGAATTATATTGGTATTTATTTGACTTGTAAATGTTAGATTAGATTTAAATTTTGTTAAATTTGATGCTTAGAGTGATGATTTTTGAAATTTATTAATTGTTGTATAGATATGTATGGATATTACGCATGTATGTATGAATCTAACAATGAGCCTTAATTTAGTTCTTTATGTTAGCTTTAAGTTCGTTTTGTTACCGATTTCTTAGATTAGCTAAGTCTTTTTCTTACCGACAACGCCATATCTTTTAATTTTACGGTTGTTATATTGACATTTGACTTTTTTTATAAATGTTAAAAAGTCGTAGTCACTTTATAAGCGTATACAAAACCGTAAAAATTTTATCTGTATGAAATGTATTTTGTAAATAAATATTCCGTTCTAAGATTTTACATCTGCTCAACTTAAAATTTACCGTGGGACTGAAAACGAATATATTGTCTATTATATTCACTATATCCGGGATACCGTATGTGATTTGTCCTAAACTTGTTAAAAATTATCTACGATAAGTGACAACATTCAAAATTCTTCTGATTGCATTTCATTCTCAGATTTAAACGATCCTTACCATGGTTTTATGATGAAAGGAAAATTGAACGTAGGTGATTCATTCCATTTTCAAAACTGAAAATTTAGAATAATTAAAAAATATAGCTTACTTACGATATAAAACGAGGGAAACGAAAGATATAAAAATATGGCGTTTAAAATGTGTAAGTATTCCCCTAAGTGAATACCGTTAGTGTCTAAACTTGTAAACTTATTGCGCACATTCGCGTAGTTAGATGATTTCTTACTGTGATCATTTATATAACATTTTTGTCATCTGTACTTCTACAGTATTTTGAATGTCATGTTACATTTAGGAATGAATAGGGCAGTTGCATTAGCATATTGTAAAGCAATATGATTGAAGGAATTGTTTGATTTATCTGGGTCGCACTACATCGCTTTGGACGGAAGATAATTTAACCAATTTTGTTCAATTTCCTCGACATACCCGTATTAGCTCGTGGGCGCCTGAGAAAATTTTACGTAACAGTCGTTTTTGATCGGTAGTTAAGGCTAATAATAATACTTAATCTGTATTAATTATAACGTTCAATGGAATACCTTATTAGTAGGGTTTTGAAGTAAGTGATTAGTACTGAAATAATAAAAGAAAATCTTACTCATTCGCGTGCTCGACGTTGATCAATTATAAGTGTACAATGAAGTACCTATTCAAATATTGAATTTTAAAAGAGTTATCCACGTTTTTTGTTCCTAAAGATACATACCTACCATAAGTTGTCAATTTTACTTTCCATGACAACATGTTTAAACGCTCGCTCTAATGCGAGAAATTAGGTGACTGCCAAATAATAAATCGTTTATAAAATATCCTAGTCTGTAAGCGATTAGGTACTAATTATTAAAATTTCGTGATTCAAAAATTTCATATTTCTAGGCGATTAGATCAGATTACAAAATAATTTTAAGATTCTAGTGCATGATATCACATAAAAATTACTAGTTAGAAATCATAGATAATAAATAGAATATTGTCTAATTTATTGCGACTTGTTTACCTACTAGAGCTGTCAAGCTGCGATCGTAGGTAAGCACTTCTAGAAAAATGTATTGTCTGTTGGTTACGTAACCTAAATCAATCAGACATTTTATGAAACCGACTCGATTTTTATCCCTACTACTCGTATACTCATATCTAACAGATATGTACAATTATAAAATATACGTAACAATTGTTAAAATGGCGACGAAACACACCTCTCGTAGGTACCTTATATTTTTTCTTAACAAAAACCTAAGCGTAGACATTTCCTTCATACAATTCCGCGCGAGCTACTCCCGGAGTAAATAAGATATTATGAAAATTAGTTAAATCAAATGTGTCTATAAAACATTTCTTCGTAGTTTCATTGGTAGAGCTGTTGAGGCGTGATACTCGTGTGATTTTCATAATGAGAGGGTATTGATCGAGGATGTAATATTAACAGATTTCACTTAATTAAATTAAGTATAAATAAAGCTAAATAATATTACTATATCTAATTATTATTATTGAATTAATTATTTCTATACATAATTATTTTTAACTTCGTGGATATCTTACATACCTCTCACCTAGTGATGTAAAATACACTACAAACACTAATAGTTTAAACATATCCTCATTTCAACACAAAGGCAATATAAATACATATAAATGAACAGTTGTATTCTAGAAGGTACCGTGGGATATATACAAGGCATAAAGGAATTTGGTCAAATTGTTTATTTTGTGTTTAAGATATTAGTATCAATATTGTTACATTAATTTTGCATCAGAATGTTTTGAGTAGGTACTTTGGACTATATTTCTAATGTTTATTTAAAAATAAAAACATTTCTTTATCCTACAAAAAAATCAGATCAAACATCTTGTTTGTGCGAAATGAACGATTGTTGTAAACACTCGATCGGAGTTCATTTGACTAATAATACTCGTATATTTAAAAAAAAAGATATAATTTAATATTCCACATAAAACAAAATAGTTTATCAGAGTTCGTACCTACCTATAAATCCAGTATTCATTCCAGACATCGAATTTTAAAGAGGTACTTAGGTACGTACTGTATAAGATATTATTTTAATGAGAATAAGTTATTAAATGAGCATAGCGAAGTCTCGATTGCTGAAATGTGCCAAATATTAATTAATTCGTCCCGACATTATATTAGAGACTTCCGTAACTAAATTAATAAACAAACTATGATTGCAAGGTATATAACAAATTCTGTCAAGAAAGGTACCTACAGCTCGTCAACGTATGACACCCTCGACATTTTCATTGCATGTAATACAATATCTCATTGTGTGGTAGTTATTTCACAATTTTTCTACTTAAGTAATTCATAAAGTGCACATAGTATCCTATTGAAAACGGTAGTATAAAAATCGTGTTCGTTATTTTAATGATACATTAGCCTTACTTGGAAAGTCTTGAGACGTAAATACTTATGTCTATGTCTTGTACCTACCTAACTCTATCGAGTGTGAAGTACTTTATTGATGTAATATTATCTATTTTAGATTTTAGGCTGTGAGCCAGCGTTAACAATTTCTTAACAATTTGATATTCAGGCTAGAGTTGCTGTGATACACGATTTGGCTATTGTATTATAGTGCGATCTTTTCTGGTTATGAATTGTCTAAAGAATGCAACGCCGAAATATTCATAAAGCCATATTAATATCTGTGATTTCACTGATGTGTAGAATGCACCATTTAATTAATAAAATTATAGTACCTGTCCTACTTATCTGACGCGGCAATAAGATTTTGTTTCAGATCAGTATCTTATTTCGCCTCATAATAATGTAACTTCTCTAAATGAATTAACGATACGAGGCTGTCTTTAATATTAGTAGGTACTCATAGAATTTCAAATTGTCGCCTTCACTGTCTACCTTCAGCTTACGAACATTATTAAATAATTAACAAATTACGACCTCAAAAACCGATGGTCCACGATGGAACCCACTATTGTTGTACCTATCGAGTGAGGATTCTTCACGACAATGTTTATGTAACAGTAACAATGCAGTTATCGTGGACAATGCGCTTGAGGTAGGCTGAATACAAAACTAAAAATACGTAGCCATAATAAAACTTTCTAAGCAAATGCAAAAAAGTGACAATGAACGATTAGTTCACACTCATTAAAAAAATAACTCGAATGAGTGGCAAATAGTAACAAATATTTTCAAATTGTAAAAGCTGTTTAAGAAATTATTCAAATAATAAAAGTCTAGTGAATTAGCCCGTGAGTAATTTTAAGGAAAAGATGTTACGAGTAAAATGAAATAAATTAATGATATAACACAGTACATGTTACGTTTTATTTCTAACACCCTGTCCAAACTATACCTCTTTGCTACGAACATTGTTTGACTTACAAAATATTTTGTAATAGCTATTAGTTCCAAATCGGCAAATCTGGAGCACACTGTATACCGGCGTAAAACAATTTTGAGCTGAAAAACTGTTAAGCAGCAGTGAAGGGTTGGTTAACACTGCTCAGAACAGTTTTGTAACATAATTCAGCATTAATATTTCAATTCAAATATAAACGGATGTTTACAAAGCAGCAGTTAACGGTGTAGCAAGTAGAATTATATACCAAAGTACCAGTCAGCCTTGAAGGACCAAAAAAATTATTTACGATCTCACCACCAGTTTTTTATGCTAATCTGATCATTGTTATTTGTTAAAATATACCTGAGTGTGTTCATTGTCCTACGGGCGTCTTCTTTCCCTAAAACATTTCTATGATTTAGACACCAGTGAACAGGCACTTTCTAAACAAGTGGTAGTCCAGTTTGTAAGCATACGTCACGTATCGTCAGTTTAGCTCGTACTCAAACGGAAACCTATTCTAAAACAATTACTGCTCAATGCTAAGTAAATTATCTTTTGTCGATAATGATTAGTGAATACGCGCGATCTGAACACTCGCAAACGCCTTAATGCTACTGGACACCCTGATTACATCAAATTAAAAACATTGTAAGTCAGTTAACACACGCGGCGCGCGTAAACTACGTAACGTATGAGGCGGAACGTATGAATTGTGTCAAACAATGACAATGTTCAAGGGCAAACTAACTGCGATACAAATTTATTGTGTTTTAATAATACAATGAAAACGCACACGATAAAAACATTACTAATAATATATTTATTTATAGATATACAAGTATAAAATACATTTTTTCTGGTGTTTATTCATTTCTCCATTATTTTAGATAATATAAATATGTTAATTGGAATACAAAGGATAATAAAATGTTACAATGGTATGAACGTTAATATTGCATGTCTATATCACAATTTGCTGATATCAATAATGCAAATTAAAATTCTATTCATCCATACACTTTTTATATATACATACGTGGACATAAAGCTAATCAAATCAAGACTCAATTACTTATCATCTACAACTATAATGTCATGTCGCCGTGGAAGTTTATGACAATAACAAATTGCTATTCTAACTATTTTTTACAATTCATGATATTTTTTTAAAATCCTTAGTAATAACCGATTTTCAGGTCTTGCTGGAAATTAACATATTCATAACACCACAGCAAACTTAAAGCACACTTTTGAATAATCTACTTTTAAAAATCACTAATAAATATCACATGGCATTATCAGATTCAGTGTATATCAACATTTGCAACATTGTGTTCAATATATTTTTTTAACTCATCATTATTGTGTGATGTGTAAAATTGACTAAGCATCGCATACTTAAGGCTCACAACCTTCATACCCAAGATGTTTAATTGTCTTTTTTTCATCACTTGCGGGCCAATGAGCCTATCAGAATCAGAACAATAATGATCAGGCAAGTGTATCAAAATGGCCACAGTTTCATTACGGGTGGATTGTGACATCCAATTGTTTGATTTGCTAACAACGCCAGCTGGATGCAGAAGTACATCAATTAAATAGGTCTCATCTGGACAATAGTGCGGTATAAGTATACCTTTTGACAGCTTTTCCTCACTACCAGCAATAGCTATAAAAGTACTCCAAATTTTATCCAAAATGTTTTTTATTCGATTGTCATGCATTATTGGTTTATAACACTGATCTTTGGGAAGCAACGGTCCGGCATAATGTGGGCATTCCAATGTCATCGATGTATCAATTAAATGAAGTTTCTTCAGCACTGTACCATCACTGATTTTAGATAGATATTCAGCTGTGTATACTCTATAAATCAAATTCAATGGATATTGGTTTTTATATAAAAATGATAGAATTATTGAGCATACATCATTGGTGCTCATTTTATCAAACTTTTCAAAAACCACATCCTCCACTTGCTTCCAAAATACAGCACCTTTGCTTGGACTAAAGTCTAAATACCCTATTGGATATACAAAAGATTTCACAAAACTATGAGGAATATTCATTCCATTCATTATGAAATATTTACAGCACATCTCTAAAATTTGTTCATTCTGAATTTGAAATTGTAAACAATAATTCAGAATACCCACAATCAAAACATGCGACTCCACTCTCAATCCTTTTAGTTTCATATATCTCTCGACAGCTTTCTCAACTTGTCCATCGGAGTACTGTAGTCTTGTTAGTTTACTAATTATGTCTAAGAGTGAATCTTCATCTAAGGCATGTATGTTTGTGTTTAGCCAACGGCCGAGAACTGCAAATGATTGAAGAGAATAATATTTCTCATGAATAAAAACAGCCAGTATGTCTTGCATGGCGGTTGTATCAATTTTACTCCATAATTCTGATAGCTTTTGTTCCAGTAATGCTAATATCATTCTCTTGCTAGCTTTCAACCCCGGTAGAACTGTAAATACATTAACAATGTTTCTTTCATTAATATCTCCCTCTCCCTCCACAAATCCTACCCATAACTTATCGATTATTTGACAATATTTTGTGTCGATATTGTTCTTCATCAAGAATAATGCAAAATCACATATTTGGTCTATAGAAAGCTTGTTATCTGTTACTCTTATCAACAGTTCATCGCAAAATCTATGTTTGTAAGGCTCCATGACCGTTGATTCAGTTTTCAACACATTCAAAATTGTACGAGTGTCTTCTGTCTTTATGACTACTTTTAATAATTTATCTAAAATGGCACCCTTGGCGAAGTTTATATGGATACTGCTAGGGTCTACCAGCAGGGAACTAGGATTCTTTTCTAGATCATATATACGTTCTATGGCTCCCAAAGCAATGTTTGGAGTTATTTTGGTACATTTTGTAATCAGAGTGAATACGTCACGCAAGTCCATGCATTGTTTAAACTCTGCCTGTATTAACTGATAACTAAGAGAGTCGTATGAGCTTTTCGGCGATGTTTCTGTATTGACATCCTTGATATTGGTCACATCTTTCAATTTTCTAACAATCACAGGAAGCTCTTGAACGTTATACCCATTTTCTACAAGTATGGTACTACTGGTATAATCAGCATTATTTCCAAACTGATCATCGCTATATCTTCTCGCCAGAAAGGTATACAACGAGCAAGGGAACCACTTGTTAGTGTTTCTACATAACATTTTATTATTCTTAGATTTTGTGTATGTTCTCCATAAAACTAACGACATGGCCCACTAAACTTTGCAAACTTAAAAAAAAAAACAAAATAAAACAAAGAAACTTATTAGATTACATATTATTTGATACACTGCGCGAATTACGCTTTTATTTACGCTTTATATGGCCTTCCCTCACTTTCTACGTTGACAGTTGACACATGACAGTTATTGATATTGCCTTTAAAAAGAATTACGAATCAGTAATAATAATAGTTCTATTATTTCAGAAATGAAAGCAATATTGTGATAACTTTAATTGTTTGTAATATACCTTAAAAGTAGAGCTAAACTAATATTCTATGTGATTACGAACCAAGTTTCCTAAAAACATTTAGTTCTCGACTAATTAACAGGCAGTCTGGTACAGTACTTAACTTAGTACCTATATATTCTACATAGTTTTAATATGTGAAGAAAAAGTACGAAATATATTTAAGTTTAAATACGCTCAACTCTTAAAATTTATATCTTACATTAGAATCACATGTTTGAATTTCATTCTTTGTTGTGTCAGCGCAGCGATTCTTTGTCAAGTGTCATGTCATGTCATATCAACATTAATATTGTAATTGTCAGAAAGAGGATAGCGGCGTTATAACGAATTAACGAATGATTGTCCGTCAGTCTGTCACTCGTCTCGTGATCGTAAGTTAATTGTGGTAGTTTTAAATGTAAGTAATATTATTATCGTATCATATAGTCATTATAGATTTTGGATTTGTAATATCTAAGTTTCTTTTTTTTAATAATAAGAATTGTTAATAGTCTGCGTATTAATATATTTTTTTTTAATTGGTAAATTTTAAATGCGTTACTGAATATTTTCATTATATAGATAATATCCAACGAATTTAAAAGTAAAGTCAACCTGAAATGAGATGATAACGAATTGAACTTCCTACTAGGCATATTTTATAAGAAAAATAAAATCACACTGAAATTTATTAAACACTGTATTTTCGCCAATTTTATGCGATAATCAGGCAACGTAATAAAGGTATATATGCTTACTTATGATAGTACTTACATGCTTATTAATTTTTATCTTATCACTGTTTCAGGTAATTAGGTTTTCACCAGTTTATTTTCATTTAAACTGATATAAAAAAAAAGGAATGCCTGAAGAAACGCCTGTAAGTATGATTGTTATGTAATATTTAATTGAATTCCTGAATGAGCATTGCAAGTAAATGTTTTCATTGAAAAATGTATTTTATATAAATCTTAAAGAAAGAGTATGTTTATCCATCCAGAAATATTTTATACAAACATTAGGGCAATTTATAGTACTCCCTAATTTTTAATATTGTGACCTCTATGGATTAACAATTGTTTTTTATTTTGTTATAATCAGCTAAGACATGGCATTAAGTTGCATTCTATATTTAAATGAGGCTACTTTATGTATCAGGTGAAATCACTTTGCATTAACAGCTGAATCAACAAAAAATAAGTAACAAAAGTAATTAGGTTTCAGCTAAACACATATCTATATTAATTATTTTTTATTAGTATTTTCTATATCTTTTCATCTATCCATGTTTATACGTTTACATGATTAGCAGACAAATTAGATTAGTTCAAATATATAGAGAGATTAGTTAGCACACTGAAAACAAATAATTAATTACACAAGCTATCCATGGTATTATTGCATTGTACATAGTACTGAATTACATGCTCTCTTTGAATATTCTCCACAATACTAACCAAAGCACCAAAACAAAGAAACAATTTTTTTTGTAGAATTAGCCCATATATCAAAAATATCAACGTCAATTGTGGCTTGAAACATTTTGAATACCATAAACTACAATGGGCAGTACATGTAAATAATACACTTGTTTAACGTAATGGATCTCAACTGAAGAGAACAGACTCAATTGCTATCTCTTTCAACATGCATACTTATGGAAATCACATGTGTGATATTATTATACTGCATATTTCTAGATCTGAGAATGGACTATTCCTTTAATAGCTCTAGAAATATGCAAGCACTATAACAACTCTTATATAGGATGCTACCGAGTTGTGTTCTGTAAATAAACAGTATGCATGGACAACAACTATAATTACACTTGATATTCAGTTGGTTTTGCAAGAGTATGTTCATACCTGCATGTGCCTAGGGGTCTACAATCCTTGAAGACCCCTAGTTCCTATTAGATTATCAACTAAAATGCAATATTACTCAAAAATTTCCCTTTTTTTTTCAAAAATAACTGAATAAATTACTTATTAAATCCTGTAATAGGTATAGCCTCTACGGGCTCTAAGTACCTAATGATATATGTTAAATATTACAATTTTTTACAAAGAAAGATAAATAACAAAAAACCTTACAGATTAATTATACAATGTGGTCGTTATTTTAGAGGTCAATTGTAAAAATATTTAAAGATTGTAGCGCTTAAAGACGTGATGTGCTGGCGTATCGTAAACTATATGTCAAGTAGAGCAACACAGCGAGGCCGGACCTTGTATGGGTGACCGCTACTGGCGAATTTACATACGCGTTTCCGTGCCCTTCAAGGCACGCTAAGCGGGCGTTCCGCGTCGTTATCCAAAAACGCGTCAGGGGGTATCGCGTATAATTTAAACTCAACACATTCTTGCCGACCAATTGACCATTAAAACATTCTTAAATCAAAGCGAATGGCGGTTAAAGCTTTATTAATAACTAGCTTTTGCCCGCGACTTCGTTCGTGTGGAATATAGGCTTTGGGCAATATTTGGTATATTATTTCAAAATAAATGATAGCCTATATGTTGGCGAGGACTAATAGCTAATATATATAACAAAAAAACTTTCACCAAAGTCCATCCAGTACTTTTGTGTTAAACCCGGACAACAGACAGACAGACAAAAATTTCAAAATGTTTTCTTTTGGCTTGGGTTACTTATATGAAGACCCCTAGAAGTGTTTTTTTTCAGTTTTTATTCAATGTACAGAATTGAACTCTTCTACAACTTTATTATATACATATATAGATTATGTTCGAATTTCAAATTTCATACAGATACCTCGCTCTATATAATGTCTTACTATAAATGATGGAAAGTCCTTCCTTGTTGGAGTTTCCTTTATACCGTTTTATGTAAGCTTTACTTTAAGACATTATATTGTATAAAGCAAATAAACGACGTGCAGTTTACGTTAAGCGACGCTTTTGTGTCCAGATTAAGTTTAGACTTTAAATTAAACTTGCGTTGAACTTTATCGCTTTATATTGTATACAGCCTAGGCTTATATTGTATTTGAAAATGTCTAAACATAATATGAGCTGTTTATTTGTATAATTTTGTACAAAAGCTATTTATGTTAGCTGCGGACAGCGTAAAGATTCTTTTGCATGGTAACATAAAGAATTTAACATCCAGCTCAAGAAGATTTGATTCGCTATTTCTTTCCGGTCAACAGTTACATTAATACTTTTGAGGTCTAAGTTCGAAAGCATTATTTTATTTAATAAATTGGTCCGCTACTATTATCATTGTTTTGCCAGACCCTATTAAGGCCATAGAGGTTCGTAAAATAATGTAATTACCTTATTGTACCATATGTTATTAAAGAGTATTTAGTATTTAATACCCGACATATAACAAAAAATTAAAAAACACGAACATTTCTGCATTTTTTAAATAACTCCATATAATATAACATATGATAGATCAATTTGGGAAGCAAAGTATTCCTCGAGATTTGTATCAATCTTGTCTACGAAACAATTCATTCGATATCTCCCATCTCGGGATTTTCGTAGCTCCGTAGCTCCGTAGCACCGTAGTGCCGTCGCCAGTTTTGTAGCGTAGCTGTATAAGGAAAGCTCGTTTGTAGAGTTCTTGTTTCATAGAAATATTATGTTTTGTTTATGTTAGGCTACTTCAAAAGAACTTAGGTTTTCATATAACGAGAAATGAGTTTTATATGACTATGTCGTTCGATATTCGGTGAAGATATTTTTTTCACAGTATTTTCAGTCTGACGGTACATAACTCTACCATATTTATGTGTTTATAATATGTGTTAATAATATTTATATGTTACTAATATTTGTCGTAATATGCCGCTCTCAGAAATACATTTTATAAAACTAGTCAACTTATCTATTTTGTGGGGAGTATTATGTAAATTATTCACTTGTTTAATACGAATATAAGGTTATATTTAAATGTTTCTTTTACGCTTGAAAAGTAATGTTAACCTTTCATCGGACATTCACAATTTATGATCTGAAAGCAAAATCTACTTACAGTCGAATTTATGACGTTTGAATAAATTTCCAATTCGTCGCTACAATAAAATCTGATTAAAATATATCGCTATTGGCGGCCATTTTGAAATACATGAAAGGAAAAGCCAACGTAAGGTATACGTTTCACTGTAATGACATAACAGTAGCGAAACTACTTGGCAACAATAATAATAATAATAATTGGAGAATTCAGCACAGGACAGTTTGATTCCAAATTAGCCAATTAAATGTCTATGTTATGGTAACCGGACAGCTGATAAACATATGTAGATACAAATATATGTACATACTAGAAAACTTCTTCATTCGCTTTGATCTCCTACACTTTCATGCATGTTTGATAATAATAAACGTAGTGATGTTTAAAGTGATTGTACCGCTTATCGCTCGCTCGCTTCTTCTTAGCGAGTTAGAAAGGGACGTGAACATAAACGCTTCGATATTAATTGATTTGTGTAACGACCCGAAAAACTCCGTTCACCCGAGCCTGTTGAAATGCAAACGATACGGTTATAGGTTATTGCTTTAAATGTGTTACGTACAAGCAATAAAAGGTCGTCAGTATATAAATTGTGTTGAAGTGTCTTTTATAAAACTGAATCAAGCATAAATGGTACCTTTTATGTCCTGGAATTCATAATACACGTAGTTAATATAAAAACAAAATTCTAAGCATTTGGATATTACGACAAAGGATAAACTATATTCACGGCTGCTTGCGTGGGATACGCAATAGAATTATATTATTCTATCTCGCTCACATGTCCAACAGGCAATTAAAAGAATAAATGGATTTATAGAAATCTTCCCAAAGCCAACGAAGAGTGATAAGTCAGAAAAGTGACATTTAATGTATTTATGCTCTCGAATGCAGAGTCAGTAAACGTACTGGAGAGCTTTTTAAATTCATTATTATAAAAACAAACACAAAATACATTTGAAATTTTACAGAATTGCACAATTCGGATTTTTTACACATTCATCTGTCATTTTCTGTTTCAAGTTTTGACCCAATCTATACAAATCGATTGGAAATATTATAGAGCACTGTAAACCACGCGAACGTGTACATAGTTAACTAACTATTGCTAAACAAGTTCGAGCACAAACTATACAGGCACAGTTTATTTTATGTGACCTTTCATATTCCGGAGAAAACCGATCAATTCCACAATATGTATGACAGCGCCCACGGGCCCGTAATCAGACAGTAATATAACCAATAGTACACGCCTGGGAAATAACCGTTAGTGCCGACATGAGCAAATAAGCCCAATACAACATCGTGAATAACCCGCAAGACGCGGTTATATCTTGGTTATAGCGAGGAGCGAAATGAAATTGATTATTTGACATCGGAGTTGGTCTGTTCGCCTCGTGGAACTTGAGAGTCCGATTTCCTGAACTAACAAACATATAACTTTGACTAGATCGCATACTCATCCGTGAAAGAGGTACATAATTTTCTCTTCAAGTATAAATACAGCGATATTCCTTCAATACTTTGTAGTTAACACAATAACTTTAGATATACGTAACATCACGCCTGTAATCCCCGAAGAGGTAGACAGAGGAGTGTAGTACACCCCCACATTTCACCAGTTACGTTTAAGTCCCACAATGGAATAGGTGGTGAGCC